>CAJQUW010015083.1:0-222150 GCA_907163375.1 Prostheceraeus crozeri
TATGATCTCTCGACAGGGGTAGCTCTAGTTTTATAGGCTCTATTATATTTCACTTTCCGTCCATGCTTACCGATACCGTCAGTTCACAGAATCATCAGTCCGGTCTCGCGCACCGGTACATTAATCCCGGTACGAACCTTCAACCGTCTATAATAGGATATTAACCGTTATGTCATTCGGGCGCGCGCGCCATACGTTGTTTATTTCCGTTTTTCCTTATGGTTGTCCGGCGGGCAGCGCAAAGGGTTGTAAGGTTCGTTTAAAGGAGTTTATTTTGTTATTTAGTTTGCTAATGAATTTTGGTTAATGTAAGAATCAGGTTTTAAGTTATAACTATATTGGTAAAACGTATTAGGTGGGTGGTTTTGGGTTTTTTATTTTAATTAAACGTTAAGGAGTTTAATAAAGGAGGTAATGATTTTGTACGGTTAATTGGTAAGGTCAGTTCGTTTTTAGTTCATTTTTTGAGTATTTATAAGCTTATGTTGAGGATTATTGAAGGTTTTTGGTAGTGTTTTCAGGTTCAGAACGTCATACGTAATGATAGTTTGTTAAGTTTAAGAGGACATTTTGTTAAAGGTTGTTTTTCAGTGTTGGTTATTCACTACAAGGTCTTTTACATAAAATTTATACTATTGAGTAAGCGTTTTACAGTAAATGTATTTTTTCAGCTTTAAAGGGTGTAGTTGTCCGGAGACATTCATAATTTTAATTTTTGTATAAATATTCTGCCTTTAAGTGTGGTTAACTTCAAGGGTTTGTTAATACAGGTATTCAAGGTGCTTACATTTTTTTTTGTATCTCCGTAAACGGTTACAATGTTTTTCATATGGTGTCCGTTCCGGCATATTGTCTTTCCATTTGTCATTACTGTTCCTTTCAAAATCCTTATCCATAATAACGATAATCGGAGGTCTCCGGGTTAGATCCTTTAGTGGTAGTTATCCGTGACCGATTTTTATATTATTAATTATACCTATCGGGATTC
The DNA here is from genome assembly GCA_907163375.1 of Prostheceraeus crozeri. NCBI lineage: Eukaryota > Metazoa > Platyhelminthes > Polycladida > Euryleptidae > Prostheceraeus > Prostheceraeus crozeri. Next base: position 989 of record CAJQUW010015083.1, read on the forward strand.
CCTATAGCAACGAATTTCACAGCATATTTACGTCTGAACGCTTCTTCGCTATCTTTTTAATTTTTTATTTTTTTGTGTTTTTTACAGCGTCATGTCAACTTTTTGTCAGTCCGGTTTTACAGGTCACGCGTCCGGGGTTGATAAGGGTTTTAGTTAGTTAACCGTACCGAAACCGGCGCAAGTACTCTAAAAATAGAGTATTTCCGTACCGGCCTTCGGGCGCTATTCCGGCGGGAGATCGCTTTGACCGTTTCAATCCGGTGTCTACCGTAAGTTAATTCATGGTAGACACGGCTTTTACCAGGAGTATATCACTTTATTCTTCCGTGCCTGTAAACCCGTATGATACGAAACTAATAGACCCAAATTACATTCAAGTATACCGTGTTTCTTACGGGCATAGAAACAGCTATTGTCATTTCCGTGTAAATTCCAACATACTAATACTAACACTTATACTGAACAAAAAAAAGAACTACATAATTAACCAAAGTAAAACCTATAACATTAAACCGGGTTAAACCCGTTCGGGTTCATAATATACGAAAATTTAATCCCTGGCACTACGAATAACTAATTCTAAAAAGGAATGACCTTCGTTTCCACCCTTCGGGAAAGGTACCTAATCCTTACCATCTATACAAAATAACCATTATTATGAAATGACCGTCCGCACCTTGATAGACAAAAAAAAAACAAAGACGGAAATAAAAAAAACCTATATGAAAAACCTTAACCTTTAAAAACCTTTATATCCTTCGGGATACCTTAGAATAACCAAAAACCACCTAACAAAAATAAAAATAAAAACTAATCACGTGAAAGAAAAGACAAGACAAAGAAGACCAAAACCACCCAAAACAAATACCGGTACATTAAATAACTCTAAAGTCGACCTACAAGTAAAGATAGAACCTACCTGACCTTCGGGCGAACCCAGAGGCAATACGAAAAACCTGAATAAAACCCGATACTCCTTCGGGCGCTCGCTCACTTTGATCTGAAGAAGATCACTCTTAATTAACGCAGAACTTTCGGGCGCTCGACTCACATCTGCCTTGAAGAAATCACTCGCCTCATCAGCACCGAACTTTCGGGCGCGTCGCTCACATGTGCGGTGAAGAAAATCGCTCGCGTCATCAGCCGCAGAACTTTAGGGCGCTCGCTCACATCGCTTGAAGAAATCACTCGCTCAAAAGCGCAGAACTTTCGGGCGTCCATCACTTTGCTGAGTGGGTGTTGTGAAGAAATAACTCGCTCATCAGCACGAAACTTTCGGGCGCTCGCTTCACATTGCTGTGTAAGAAATCACTCGCTCATCAGCGCAGACACTTTCGAGGCGGGCGCTCGGGGCTCACATTGTCATGAAGAAAATCACTCGCCTTTTTTCATTCAGCACCGAAAACACTTTCGGGCGCTCCTCACATTGCTACTGAGGAAATCACTCCGGCTCATCAGCACCAGAACTTTCGGGGGCGCTCGCTCACATTGCCTGAAGAAATCCACTCGCTCATCAGCACCGAAACTTTCGGGCGCTCCCTCACATTGATCCTGAGAGACAATCACTCACTCATCAGCGCAACTTTCGGGCGCTCCCTCACATTGCTGTGAAGAAAAATCACTCGCTCATCAGCAACACGAACTTTATCGGGCGCTCGCTCACATTTGCCTGTGAAGAAATCACACTCGCTTCATCAGCGCACATAAACTTTCGGGCGCTCGCTCACATTGCATGCTGAAGATATTCACTCGCTTCATCAGCACAGATCTCCTTTCGGGCGCTCGCTCACAAAGCTGTGAAGCAATATCACTCGTCATCAGCACCGAACTTTCGGGCGCTCGCTCACATTGCTGTGAAGAAAATCACTCGCTCATCAGCGCAGAACTTTCGGGCGCTCGCTCACATTGCAAGTTGAAGAAAAATCACTCGCTCAGGCATCGCAGGGAAACTTTCGGGCGCTCGCTCACATCGCTCTGAAGAAATCACTCGTTTCATCAGCGCAGGGAACTTTCGGGCGCTCGCTCACATTTCTGTAAGGCAGAAATCACTCGTTCATCAGCCCACCGAATACTTTCGGGCGCTCGCTCACATCGCTCTGAAGAAATTGCACTCGCCAATCAGCGCCGAACTTTCGGGCGCTCCTCACATTGCTCTGAAGAATCACTCGTCATCAGCGCTGGAACTTTATTCGGGCGCTCGCTCACATTGCTGTGAAAGAAGCACATCACTCGCTCATCAGCACGAACTTTCGGGCGACTCGTCACATCGCTCTGAAGAAATCACTCGCTCATCAGCGCAGAACTTGCGGGCGCTCGCTACATTGCGGTGAAGATTTCACTCGCTCATCAGTCACCGAACTTTGGGGCGGGTCACTTGCTCTGTAAGAAAAATCACTCGCTCATCAGCACCAGAAACTTTCGGGCGCTTCGGTCACATTTGCTCTGAAGGAAAAAATCACTCGCGTCTATCAGCGCCGAACTTTCGGTGCGCTCGCTCAACTTTGCTGTGGAAGAAATCACTCGCTCATCAGCACCGAACTTTCGGGCGGCCTCGCTCACATTGCTGTGAATGAAGTCACTCGGCTCGTTTTCAGCGCCGAACATTCGGGCGCTCGAATCACATTCGCTCTGAAGAAATCACTCGCTCATTCAGCACCGAAACTTTCGGGCGCTCGATCCACATTGCTCTGAAGAAAATCACTCGCATCATCAGCGCAGAACTTTCGGGCGCTCCCTCACATTGCTGTGATGAAATCACTCGCTCATCAGCACCGAACTTTCGGGCGCTGTCGGTAACATTGCTCTGAAGAAATCACTCGCTCTATCTAGCCATCCGAACTTTCGGGGCGCTCGCTCACATCGCTTGAAGAAATTCACCTCGCTCATCAGCACCAGAACTTTCGGGCGCTCCCTTCACATTGCTTTGAAGAAATTGTCATTTCGCTCATCAGCGGCAGAACTTTCGGGCGCTCCTTCACATTGCTTATGAAGAATTCTTTCGCCTCATCAGCGCAGAATCTTTCGGGCGCTCGCTCCCTTTGCTTGAAGAAATCACTCGCTCATCAGCACCGTAACTTTCGGGCGTTCGCTCACAATTGCTGTGAAGAAATCACTCGTCTCATTCAGCAACCTAACTTTCGGGCGCTCCCTCACATTGCTCTGAAGAAATCACTCGCTCATCCAGCACCGAACTTTCGGGCGCTCGACTCCAACATTGCTGTGAAGAAATCACTCGCTCATCAGCGCAGAACTTTCGGGCGCTCCTCTCATTGCTTTGAAGAAATCACTCGCTCATCAGCGCAGAACTTTCGGGCGCTCCCTCACATTGTGTGAAGAAATCACTCGCTCATCAGCGCAGAACTTTCGGGCCTCGCTCACATTGCTTGAGGAAATCACTCGCTCATCAGCACCGAACTTTCGGGCGCTCCCTCACATTGCTGTGAAGAATATCACTCGCTCATCAGCGCAAGCTAGAACTTTCGGGCGCTCGCTCACATTGCTCTGAAGAAATCACTCGCTCATCAGCACCGAAGTTTCGGGGCGCTCGGTCACATTGCTCTGAAGAAATCACTCGCTCATCAGCGCAGAACTTTCGGGAGGATCCGCTCGCTCCGCCTTCATTGCTGTGAAGAAATCACTCGCTCATCAGCGCCGAACTTTCGGGCGCTCCCTCACATTGCTCTGAAGAAATCACTCGCTCATCAGCGCAGAACTTTCGGGCGCTCGCTCACATTGCTCTGAAGAAATCACTCGCTCATCAGCACCGAACTTTCGGGCGCTCGCTCACATTGCTCTGAAGAAATCACTCGTTCATCAGCACCGAACTTTCGGGCGCTCGCTCACATTGCTGTGAAGAAATCACTCGCTCATCAACGCAGAACTTTCCGACGCTCGCTCACATTGCTGTGAAGAAATCACTCGCTCATCAGCGCACAACTTTCGGGCGCTCGCTCACATTGATCTGAAGAAATCACTCGCTCATCAGCACCGAACTTTCGGGCGCTCGCTCACATTGCTGTGAAGAAATCACTCGCTCATCAGCGCAGAACTTTCGGGCGCTCGCTCACATTGCTCTGAAGAAATCACTCGTTCATCAGCGCAGAACTTTCGGGCGCTCGCTCACATTGTTCTGAAGAGATCACTCGCTCATCAGCGCAGAACTTTCGGGCGCTCGCTCACATTGCTCTGAAGAAATCACTCGCTCATCAGCGCAGAACTTTCGGGCGCTCGCTCACATTGCTGTGAAGAAATCACTCGCTCATCAGCGCAGCTTTCCGGCGCTCGCTCACATTGCTCTGAAGAAATCACTCACTCATCAGCGCACAACTTTCGGGCGCTCCCTCACATTGCTCTGAAGAGATCACTCACTCATCAGCGCAGAATTTTCCGACGCTCGCTCACATTGCTGTGAAGAAATCACTCGCTCATCAGCGCACAACTTTCCGACGCTCCCTCACATTGCTGTGAAGAGATCACTCACTCATCAGCGCAGAACTTTCGGGCGCTCGCTCACATTGCTCTGAAGAAATAACTCACTCATCAGCGCACAACTTTCCGACGCTCCCTCACATTGCTGTGAAGAAATCACTCGCTCATCAGCGCAGAACTTTCGGGCGCTCGCTCACATTGCTGTGAAGAAATCACTCGCTCATCAGCGCAGAACTTTCGGGCGCTCCCTCACATTGCTCTGAAGAAATCACTCGCTCATCAGCGTAGAACTTTCCGGCGCTCGCTCACATTGCTCTGAAGAAATCACTCGTTCATCAACGCAGGACTTTCGGGCGCTCGCTCACATTGCTCTGAAGAAATCACTCGTTCATCAGCGCAGAACTTTCGGGCGCTCGCTCACATCGCTCTGAAGAAATCACTCGCTCATCAGCACAGAACTTTCGGGCGCTCGCTCACATTGCTCTGAAGAAATCACTCGCTCATCAGCGCAGAACTTTCGGGCGCTCGCTCACATTGCTCTGAAGAAATCACTCGTTCATCAGCGCAGAACTTTCGGGCGCTCGCTCACATTGCTCTGAAGAAATCACTCGTTCATCAGCGCAGAACTTTCCGGCGCTCGCTCACATTGCTCTGAAGAAATCACTCGCTCATCAGCGCACAACTTTCGGGCGCTCGCTCACATTGCTGTGAAGAAATCACTCGCTGATCAGCGCAGAACTTTCGGGCGCTCCCTCACATTGCTCTGAAGAAATCACTCGCTCATCAGCGCAGAACTTTCGGGCGCTCGCTCACATTGCTCTGAAGAAATCACTCGCTCATCAGCGCAGAACTTTCGGGCGCTCGCTCACATTGCTCTGAAGAAATCACTCGTTCATCAGCGCAGAACTTTCGGGCGCTCGCTCACATCGCTCTGAAGAAATCACTCGCTCATCAGCGCAGAACTTTCGGGCGCTCGCTCACATTGCTCTGAAGAAATCACTCGCTCATCAGCGCAGAACTTTCGGGCGCTCGCTCACATTGCTCTGAGGAAATCACTCGCTCATCAGCACAGAACTTTCGGGCGCTCGCTCACATTGCTCTGAGGAAATCATTCGCTCATCAGCACAGAACTTTCGGGCGCTCGCTCACATTGTTCTGAAGAAATCACTCGCTCATCAGCACCGAACTTTCGGGCGCTCGCTCACATTGCTCTGAAGAAATCACTCGTTCATCAGCACCGAACTTTCGGGCGCTCGCTCACATTGCTGTGAAGAAATCACTCGCTCATCAACGCAGAACTTTCCGACGCTCGCTCACATTGCTGTGAAGAAATCACTCACTCATCAGCACCGAACTTTCGGGCGCTCGCTCACATTGCCTTGAAGAAATCACTCGCTCATCAGCGCAGAACTTTCCGGCGCTCGCTCACATTGCTCTGAAGAAATCACTCACTCATCAGCGCAGAACTTTCGGGCGCTCGCTCACATTGCTCTGAAGAAATCACTCGTTCATCAGCGCAGAACTTTCGGGCGCTCGCTCACATTGCTGTGAGGAAATCACTCGCTCATCAGCACAGAACTTTCGGGCGCTCGCTCACATTGCTCTGAAGAAATCACTCGCTCATCAGCGCAGAACTTTCGGGCGCTCGCTCACATTGCTCTGAAGAAATCACTCGTTCATCAGCGCAGAACTTTCGGGCGCTCGCTCACATTGCTCTGAAGAAATCACTCGTTCATCAGCGCAGAACTTTCCGGCGCTCGCTCACATTGCTCTGAAGAAATCACTCGCTCATCAGCGCACAACTTTCGGGCGCTCGCTCACATTGCTGTGAAGAAATCACTCGCTGATCAGCGCAGAACTTTCGGGCGCTCCCTCACATTGCTCTGAAGAAATCACTCGCTCATCAGCGCAGAACTTTCGGGCGCTCCCTCACATTGCTCTGAAGAAATCACTCGCTCATCAGCACCGAACTTTCGGGCGCTCGCTCACATTGCTGTGAAGAAATCACTCGCTCATCAGCGCAGAACTTTCAAGCGCTCGCTCACATTGCTCTGAAGAAATCACTCGCTCATCAGCACCGAACTTTCGGGCGCTCGCTCACATTGCTGTGAAGAAATCACTCGCTCATCAGCGCAGAACTTTCGGGCGCTCGCTCACATTGCTCTGAAGAAATCACTCGCTCATCAGCGCAGAACTTTCGGGCGCTCGCTCACATTGCTGTGAAGAATTCTTTCGCTCATCAGCGCAGAACTTTCGGGCGCTCGCTCACATTGCTCTGAAGAAATCACTCGTTCATCAGCGCAGAACTTTCGGGCGCTCGCTCACATTGCTCTGAAGAAATCACTCGTTCATCAGCGCAGAACTTTCCGGCGCTCGCTCACATTGCTGTGAAGAAATCACTCGCTCATCAGCGCAGATCTTTCGGGCGCTCGCTCACATTGCTGTGAAGAAATCATTCGCTTATCAGCACCGAACTTTCGGGCGCTCGCTCACATTGCTGTGAAGAAATCACTCGCTCATCATCGCCGAACTTTCGGGCGCTCGCTCACATTGCTGTGAAGAAATCACTCGTTCATCAGCGCAGCTTTCCGGCGCTCGCTCACATTGCTCTGAAGAAATAACTCACTCATCAGCGCACAACTTTCGGGCGCTCGCTCACATTGCTTTGAAGAAATCACTCGCTCATCAGCACAACTTTCGGACGCTCGCTCACATTGCTGTGAAGAAATCACTCGCTCATCAGCGCAGAACTTTCGGGCGCTCCCTCACATTGCTGTGAAGAAATCACTCACTCATCAGCGCAGAACTTTCAAGCGCTCCCTCACATTGCTCTGAAGAAATCACTCGCTCATCAGCACAGAACTTTCGGGCGCTCGCTCACATTGCTGTGAAGAAATCACTCGCTCATCAGCGCAGAACTTTCGGGCGCTCGCTCACATTGCTCTGAAGAAATCACTCACTCATCAGCGCAGAACTTTCGGGCGCTCCCTCACATTGCTCTGAAGAAATCACTCGTTCATCAGCGCAGAACTTTCGGGCGCTCGCTCACATTGCTCTGAAGAAATCACTCGCTCATCAGCGCAGAATTTTCGGGCGCTCCCTCACATTGCTGTGAAGAAATCACTCGCTCATCAGCGCAGAACTTTCGGGCGCTCCCTCACATTGCTCTGAGGAAATCACTCGCTCATCAGCGCAGAACTTTCCGACGCTCGCTCACATTGCTCTGAAGAAATCACTCACTCATCAGCGCAGAACTTTCGGGCGCTCGCTCACATTGCTCTGAAGAAATCACTCGCTCATCAGCGCAGAACTTTCGGACGCTCGCTCACATTGCTCTGAAGAAATCACTCGCTCATCAGCGCAGAACTTTCGGACGCTCGCTCACATTGCTCTGAAGAAATCACTCGCTCATCAGCGCAGAACTTTCGGGCGCTCGCTCACATCGCTATGAAGAAATCACTCGTTCATCAGCGCAGAACTTTCGAACGCTCGCTCACATTGCTATGAAGAAATCACTCGCTCATCAGCGCAGAACTTTCGGGCGCTCCCTCACATTGCTCTGAAGAAATCACTCGCTCATCAGCGCAGAACTTTCGGGCGCTCCCTCACATTGCTCTGAAGAAATCACTCGCTCATCAGCGCAGAACTTTCGGGCGCTCGCTCACATCGCTATGAAGAAATCACTCGTTCATCAGCGCAGAACTTTCGAACGCTCGCTCACATTGCTCTGAAGAAATCACTCGCTCATCAGCACCGAACTTTCGAACGCTCGCTCACATTGCTCTGAAGAAATCACTCGCTCATCAGTGCAGAACTATCACAAAATATGAGTTAAGCTGATTACGGTGAATAAGTCCATACCTATTAATTGAAATTGCAACTACCAGATTGTTATTAGCCATTTCCTGAAGCATTAGTCCTGGCATGCATAGGTCGACTTTGAAGTCAGCCATGGTATTTGAATTTGATAGAAATTATTGGGCCTGAAGACGTAGTCAATAATGAATTAATCAAATTCGACCCAACTTTGAATATCACATGAATTTATTCAAGATCTTTTAGTATCGATTGCGATAACAGAAGAGGTTCATAACATCAAAAGCAGTTAACTGAAAACCATGCATCATCTGGCAAGCCGATCACAAGTCGTAAGCAATCAACTAAAATTCTCAACAGGAAACCGTTCCCGGTCGAACGCGACATGGGTGAATTTTAAAGAAACGTGGCATAATCCATCAATAAAGTGTTTTATTACCCATCACTGTGATTAACTATTCCTGCATCCGAAGCCAGAAACATGAACGATGATGGATTGATAGCGAATTAATACGGATGCACAACATGAAAGAAGCTCAAAAACGAGAATTCTCCTCTACAACGCGATCGAATGGAGAATTCGCGATGATCATATACGTCATCACAGTGTGGTACAGATAAACTACCGTACAGATATCTGATCAAGACAAGTAAAGACAAGTATCAGTTGCCAGGTTATGAGTAGCGCCTGCGTGAAGCGCCTCAATCTCGGATGCGGTATTAAGTGATTGCAGAATGCAGTCCGCCCTCCACGTGCCTGCGTTAAAGCACTGTCTTCCTGGCTAATTCAAGATCTCAACAGATGGTCCGGTGGCCTTGTGGTTAGAGGGTATGCTTGCACGTCCTCTAGCTCCAACGTCGTTGGTTCGAATCCGCCCTCCACGTGCCTGCGTTAAAGCAGTGTCTTCCTGGCTAATTCAAGATCTCAACAGATGGTCCGGTGGCCTTGTGGTTAGAGGGTATGCTTGCACGCCCTCTAGCTCTAACGTCGCTGGTTCGAATCCGCCCTCCACGTGCCTGCGTTAAAGCAGTGTCTTCCTGGCTAATTCACGCTCTCAACAGATGGTCCGGTGGCCTTGTGGTTAGAGGGTATGCTTGCACGTCCTCTACCTCCAACGTCGCTGGTTCGAATCCGCCCTCCACGTGCCTGTGTTAAAGCAATGTCTTCCTGGCTAATTCAAGATCTCAACAGATGGTCCGGTGGCCTTGTGGTTAGAGGGTATGCTTGCACGTCCTCTAGCTCCAACGTCGCTGGTTCGAATCCGCCCTCCACGTGCCTGTGTTAAAGCAGTGCCTTCCTGGCTAATTCGCGCTCTCAACAGATGGTCCGGTGGCCTTGTGGTAAGAGGGTATGCTTGCACGCCCTCTAGCTCCAACGTCGCTGGTTCGAATCCGCCCTCCACGTGCCTGCGTTAAAGCAGTGCCTTCCTGGCTAATTCACGCTCTCAACAGATGGTCCGGTGGCCTTGTGGTTAGAGGGTATGCTTGCACGCCCTCTAGCTCCAACGTCGCTGGTTCGAATCCGCCCTCCACGTGCCTGTGTTAAAGAAATGTCTTCCTGGCTAATTCACGCTCTCAACAGATGGTCCGGTGGCCTTGTGGCAAGAGGGTATGCTTGCACGTCCTCTAGCTCCAACGTCGCTGGTTCAAACCTACCCACGACTGATGAGGCCCAACAGGCCGAAACATGTCTCGTGGTGGTTACATCTGTTGAGATTTGGTAAAAGACAGATATCTGATCGTCTGAAAATACACATGCAGCTCACTACCGAGGTTTCACTCGAGAATAGGGCCATCTCAGCGGTACATTTTGGAAGGGAAATTATGAGTGGCTAATTTCAGTGAGAAACTACCCAACCAATTTATTTCAAGAATCGGATACTTGTTTCATTCCCAGCCTATCACTGCCTCAGTGAGAAACAAGTCTTAGACAAGTATTCAGTATTCACTACAAGTTAACACCATTTCTTTCAATGTCCGTATGAGAGATTTTGATGAACTCCGCTCAGCGTCGGGATAAAGTTTCATCAGCAAGTCAATCAAGTTTAAATGTGAGTGTATGTTATCGCTTGGTTTTTCGTGCGAGGCGGGAGGGGGGGGGGGGGAGCGGCCCCCGGGGTGGTGGCTGGGGCTGAATAGTGCGGTGCTAGTTCTGTCTTGTTTGTTGTTATGTAGTGCTTTAACGTCTGCTGTGTTGTTCTTTAGGGTTGTTGTGTGTTTTATTCGCTCTCTGCCAAACGTGGTTGGTTTGTTCGGTCCCTCTGGTGGTGGGATGGTGAAAATGTCATTTACTCATGGAGTGTATTAGCAGAACTCGAGGGACTGATAATGTGGGTGATCGAGGCGGATTTGATGGTGGGGGATTTGTGCGCGAGTTGAACTTTCTAGGAAAGTCTTTGGCGCGGATATTTGTTCTTGCTTTTGGGGGTTTGGTGTGCGGGCTTCTGAGAGGTGGTTCGGATTAAGGTAGTTGAGTTTGCTTAGTTTTTGGGTTTCGTGGGGAGGCTCTGGGTTGGGGAGTTATGGCGCATTTTAATACTTAGGTGGGGGTTGGTGTCGGTCTATCTTCTCGGATGCGCACGGTTTGTGTGTTCGACTTACCTTTTCTTATTACGATTTTCGCTCGGTTGCTTTTTGTATTTTTGAGGTAAGAGTGGTTAATTGGGCTAGGGGTTCATTCAGTTGCTTTTTATTGGGCTCCAGATGGTGTTTTTTTTGGTGATTAGATTTGTCGTTTGGTTGGTTGGGGTTTAGATTTTTTATCTTTTGGGTTGTGGCTGGCATGGGGGTTAGTTTCGGTGTTGGATTTTTCGCTAGGGTTTTTTGCTTGTGTTTGGATTTTTTTTTATGGGTCGGCGCATGTGATTTATGTATTGCCAATGTGGTTTGGTTTTCGTTGGGCGGAGCGTATTTTCGCATCGATTACGTCATTGAATAAAAACAAACAAAAATTCCTTCAGAAAGTTACTTCTAAGACGATGGAAAAACTGCAATATCCTCCGCATCGATGCCTTGGAAACTCACCTTCTTACGATTGGCGAAGAGAATGCAGTAAGGATCGGAGGTTCCAGTTCTGTCCAGAGCTAGAAGATTGCTAGCGCTGTGCATGCGGACGTACATCACACCGGAATCTGAAGGGAGAAGACATTTATCAACACATGGAAATTTCACAGCTGGTGATTGTACTGACAAGTTGCTTCTCACTGAGTACAAAAAGAGTTGGATAAGAATAATTGATACTTTGAGTACAACTATCAAATGTGGAAAATTCTCCTTCATAAGTAAGTAATCTAATGCATCTGCGAAGAGGTTTTCTACAGTTCCAAGTAACTTCAAATGTTACTATCAAGACGGTTGCAGATTCCGGAAATTAAATAAAAAGAACTACACCTTTTTCCATTCAATTTAAAACATTCAGTTAAGAACGAACTATATTCTACTACAAAAACAATATGACAGTCACCAATGTAACTGTAACTAAATACCACATTGCTGATCACGTATTCGCTGCTTAGCGATGCCATCAGCTTTCTTATAGCTTCTTAGAGTACCTGGTTTAACTCCACGATTTTCCATCATTTCACTCATGTCAGTGTCCGTGTCAGATGCACCGGAGCTAGTAGAATCTAGCCAGTAGAATCTTTCTAGTAGAATAGAGATCGTTCTTAACTGAATGCTTTAAAATGAATAGAACATTTTCAAATAGAACGGAACAACTTTTAATTAGAATGGAAAAAGGTGTAGTTAAAGTAGCCATTACTGCTAAACTTTTTAATAAGTAGTATTTACAAGACATTTCAATTCCAATACTGCATTCGATCTGTATGTCACAATAGATTATCATGAGGTTATTCAGAGCCCTACACCCTCAAAATGAAAATCGATGCGTTTCTGAAAAGTTACTACACAAAATGCTTACAAGATGTGAGAAAATAATTACCAACTAGGTATTTTCAACCTAATTATTTCGTAGGTTCCTATGAAAAAAGTAGTTTTTAAATAAGGTTATAAATTCGACTTTCCAGTGAGCCAAGTCCAACCATTCTGATAGAAAATATGAAAACACGCTAAAATTGAAACTCATGAAAGTGCAAGTCGGTTGTCGTAGTTCTACGATCACCACCGCAGAGGTGCGACAAGGGGCCAGAAATGTTCTCCCGGTTTGTATAGGGTCATGACTTGGCTGCTGTTTATCGAGGGAGGTTGGGTCATTGGTGGGCTTTGGATGGTCTTTTGGGGTGTGGGCATGGATGGGGGGGATGTGTTTGTGGATGCCGGGGGTTGGATTGGCTGTTGTTTGGGGGGTAGGGGTGATGGTGGTTTACCGTGGTATTTTGGCTGGTGTAGGTATTCGTGTGGGGGGTGTTTCGAGTTTTGGGGCGAGCTTTGAGTCTTGTGTGTTGCGAGTGGTGTGGTTGGGGTTAGTCGTGTGAATTTGGTTGTGGTGTTGTGGTGGGTATTTTTTTTTACTGTGGTTTTGTGGTATCTTGTTGTTCGTACATTGGTTTGTTGGATGGGATTATTGGGTTGGTTGTTTTTTGCACTGACTGCTGTGGCTTACTTGTGGTTGTATTAATAAGGGTGGATTGGTGATTGGTTTGACAGTGTTTCGTGGGTTTTTTGGGGTTCTCTCTGTGGGTGTTGTTGGGGTGTAGTGTGTGGGGGTTGATTGTTGTGTGGCAAGTATTAACTTGTCATGTGGGTTGGTTTGTTTTTTGGTAGGTAGTGTGGGTTGGGTTTGTTGGTGGGGGGTGTAGGTTTTTGTGGGGAGGTGGGTGGGTGTGCGTTTTTTGTTGTAGTTTGTTGGTGTGTTGTGGCAGAGGAGGGTTTTTGTTTTGCTTGTTTTCTTTGTTTCGTTTTCGAGTGTGTGGTTGTGATTTGGTTGGTATGATTGGTGTTTGTGATTTCGGAATGGTGTTTGGTGTGGGGTTTTGCTCCGGGGTTTGGTTTATAGGATTGGTATCGGTGAGGGGAGTGGGTTTTGGTGTTGGGGTGTTGGTTGGTGGGGGTTGTAGTTGGTGTGGGAGCGTTTGGTATGATTGTGTTGGGCTCTGGCTGGTGGGGGTGTGTTTTTTTGCTGATTTTTGGATTGTGTTGTTGGGGGTGGGGGGCATGGACGTTTGGTTTGTTGGATTTTTGGTTGTTTAGGTTTACCTGTTGATTGGTGGGTTTTTTGAGTTTGATTGGTTGGGTTTTGGGGTTTGTTTCCCCCCCTCCCCACCCACCCCCCCCCCCCCCCATCGGAGGGTGTTGAGTTGCGTTGTGGGTGCTGGTGCCTGTATTGGAGTGTGTTGGCTCGGGGGTTGGGGAATTTTGATGGTTTGTTTGTGATTCGTTGAGTGTTGTGTTGATGGGTATTTATTTGATTGGGTTCTGCGTGTTGGGTTGTTTTGGTATTTGATTGCGATTGTTTTGTCGGGTTTCTTTTGTTTTGTTGAGTTTTGGTTATTTTTGTCGCTGTTTATTCTCTTGTGGTTTTGTGTGATGGTAATGTTGGATTTGGTTGTTGGGGTGTGTGGTTGTTTTCTTTTTGATTTAGGGTTTTGGCATTTGGTTTGGTTTTTGCTGTTTTATTGTGGATAGTTTGGGGTTGTTTTTGGGGTTTGTTGGGATGTTGGTTTTGGTGGTTGGTCTTGGTTTGGTTGTCGGTTTTTCTTTGTTCGTTTGTTGGTTGTTGGTGGGGTGTGTTCGCGTTATTGGAGTGTCATGTGTGGTTGTGTTTGGTTATTGAGTTTGGTTTGTTGGGTGGTTGTGGTGGTTCTTGTTGTATTGTTGGGAGGTTGTTTGGGTGTTGTGGTTTGATTTTCTGTGTGGGGGTTTTTGCGGCGTGGGTTTGCGTGTTTTTCTTTGGTTTGGGTTTGTGTTGTGGTTGTTGTGTGGTGAATTGTAGGTCCGTTGGTTTGTATGTTATAGGTTGGGTGCGTTGTGGTTTTGGGTGGTTTTTGGGTAGTATTATTGTGTTTTGGCTATTTGGGTGGGGATGGTTAGGTGGGTTTGCGAGGGTGGTGTGTGTGGTTGGGGTGTGACTATGTGTGCGTTTGTGTGAGGTGGTTGCATGTTGGGGGGCGTTGCGGTGAGGTTGTTGGTGTGGGCGATGTGGTGATTGGGGGGTTGGGCTTTATTTGCGTGCGGTTTGGGGGGGTTGTGTAGTTGGGTGGTTTGTTTGGCTGGGTGTATAGTTGGTCTTATTGTTTTTTGTGTTGGTTGGTGTGTGTTGGGTTTGTTTGGGCTCTATGTGTTTGGTTTGTGTGGTGTTTTGGGTGAGAGTTGTGTGGTGTAGTTTGTGTTTGGGTCTCGTGTTGATTTGTGTGGGGTATGGTTGGTTTAGCTTTTTTTTTGTTTGGTGTTGGGGGTGTAGCGTTGGGGGGTAGATTGGGGGGGTAATCTGTTGGTATGGCTGTGTTTGTTTGTTTTTGTTGTATGTTTTGTGTTGGGTCTGGGTTTGTGTTGGTTTGGGGAGTTTTGGTTGTTTTTGGAGTGGGGGTTTGTTTGTCGTTAGTGCGATAGGTTTTGGCTTTTGGAGCTTTATTGCGTTGTGTTGCAATAGTTGGTTTTTGTTTTTTGGTTTTTTTTTGTTTTCTTTGAGGATTGTGCTTTGTGTGTTTGTTTTTTGTTGGGGGTTTGAGGTTGGTCCCCATGTCTGTTGGTTTGTGGGATGTTGTGTTTTGTTAATGTTAGATGTTGTTTTGTGTTGTTGTTATGTTGTTTTTGTTGGTGTTTGGTGGCTTGGGATTTTTATGGCTGGTTTGCTCGGTGTGAGTTTGTTGTTTTTGGCAGTGTGTTTGTGTTTATTGTATGCGGTTGGTATTGTGTTGTGGTTTTGGTTTTTGTTGTTGGTGGTTGGGATTGTAAATGTTTTTGAGGGGTGTGGGTGTTGGTTTGATTGTGGTTTTGGGTGTTGTTGATATGTTGTTATGTTTGTTGTTGGCTGGGATGGGGTTGAGATTTTGGGTGTGTGGGGGTTGGTGAGGGGTGTTTGGGTTTGGCCGGGTGTTGTTGGTGTGGGTGTCTACGGTTTTTGGTTGTGTTTTGTTGGTTGTTTTTGGTGTGGGTTGTTTGTGTTAGTCTATGGAGGGGGGGGTTTGGTTGGGCGGAGTTTTTTGTGGGTGTTTTTGGGTACTGTGGTATTTGGGTGTTCGTTGGTTTGGGTGGTGGTTACGGGGTGGGATTGTGTTTGGTTGTTTTTTGTGGATGATTTTTGTGGGCGGTGTGGGTGACTGTGGAGGGGTTTTGGGGTGTATTTGTTGGTGGGTTTTGAAGGTGGTTTTATTTTTTTTTGGGTGTTGTTTGTTTTGGTTGCGGGGGTTTGGGTGGTCGTTGTGGTAGGTGAATTTGGGCATCTGGTAGCGGACGTGGTTAGTTTTGGAGCATGTGTGTGTGGTAGGCGCAGCGGGGGGGGGTGTTTGGTCGGGTACGTGCGAGGGTGTTGGGTGGGTGTGTTGGCGGGGGGGGGTGTGGGTTGTGGAGTCTGGGGGATGGGTACGTTTTGTTGTGTTGTTGATGCTGCGGTGTCGACGTTTGGAGTTCCAGTGTGTTTTTTTTTTTTGGGTGAGCAGTTGGTTTTTTAGTGAGGTCTGTTGCGGTTTGATTTTCGGGTGGTTGTGTTGTGAGGGCGGATGTCGCAGTTTTTTGATATGGGAGCTGTTCTGGTTGGGTTGATGTAAGGTTTGGTTGGTGAGTTCGCTTTCGGTTTTGGTTGGTTTGATTGTGGACGTAGGTTGTTGTGTGTTATCTTGGGTTTGGATTTTGCTGTGGGGGTGATATTGTTGGGTTTTCTGGGTTTTTTGTTGAATTTTGGGTTTTGGGGATCTTTGGTTTGATGGGTTTGTTGACTGGGTTTGTTGTTGTTGGAGTGTCGTTTTTTGATGTTTAAACTGTTTTTTTTTTGGTGTTGTTGGTTTTGGATGGGTTCTTGGGTATGACTAAATGTTGGGTTTTTGGGGTACTTTTGGGTGCGTCTGTATGGGTGCTTCTTTTTCGTGGTTTTGTTGGGAGGTGTGGGGGTTTTGTGGATGTATCGGTAGTTGTTTGATTTTTGGTTTTTGGGTTGTAGCGTTGGGGATGTGCGTTAGGATTGCCTTTTATGATTGTTGGTTTTTTGTTGTTTTATGTTTTCGGTTGGAATTGTATTGGAGTGGTAGATATACCCTTCAAATTAATGTCTATAAGGTTATTTGAAAAATGCAAATTTATATTATATTATATTTAAATGGCATCATAAAACTCTGTATGAAGTTACAAATGAGGGCTAAGGATGACAAAATGGGAGGTCCATGCAGTTTGGGCATATAAATAAGGCATCCTTTAGGAATAAGGTCTATGATGTCGGGCGGGAGTTGCTTCTCAAACACTATCTTATGGATTGTGCTGCTGATGAACTCTTGTGCAGTTCAGTCGTTAATCAATATCTTCATCACACATAAATGACAAGTCCAAGTTTCAAAAATAATTATGAAGATATTGATTGGATCGGCTGAACTGCACAAGAGCGCATCAGCAGCACAACCCGCCCGACATCATGGACTCTATTCCTAAAGGATGCCTTATGCCAAGACTGCATGGAATTGCCAAAGTTCATAAAGAGAAATTTCCTCGACGACAAAATGATCAAATCCCTTTCACTGTTGCTTCAAAAATCATGGAACCAAACCATTTCCATGAAATATAATCATTACTCTTTGGTCTTTTTCACACAGAAATCTGGTTGTTGGTTGAACTTATTGCATTCTTTGGACGATGCCAATTGTTCATCATGTGACAATATTTCCTTCTCCAGGAAGAGAGGACATTTATCAGAACAAAGATAACTATGAAGATGACTTAGAATAGAGTTGAGAAAAAACACTTGGGAATTTCATTTGGAATTCAGCTTGTGTCAAATTAGAACTACTTTGACGCTGCCACTAGAGATGGAAATTCAACACTGATGATATTAATCATATTAACGGTGTAGAAATCATCTCTCAACATTAGAATACCGGAAACTCGGGCGTGTCATGTTACAGTAAGTCTTCAAGCAAAGGAATAGAATAAAAAAAAAAAGGAAAAAGAAAATCTGAATAAATAAATAAGAAAGAAGTGAAAAGAAAGGATGGAAAGGATATGGAAAGACAAAAAGAAATTGAAGAAAAAGAAGAATAAAATAAAAAAGACGAAAGCGCTCTGAATTTAACATTCGGATAAGGTCAGGAATTATTTTCTATTTCTGATGATTACAAATCTGGAATTATTATGGATGAAATATTTCACAGGCAGATAGGAAAAACGAGTCATTCATTTGGAGAAGAGCGAAACATGGCGCATGTGATAGTAAATGGCAAACAGGAGAATCAGGAAATCACAAATCACAGACGAATTGAATTTTTGTAAACAAGAGTTGACATAACAATTCTGACTATTATTGGATGTCTCTCGTTTTGACATAGGATATACTTTTCTACAAGGTTTGACAGTGCATCGCAATGAAGCTGTTAAGAGAAATTTAAGACAAGACTTAAAGCATCTACAGGTTTTGGAATTCAAGAAGGACTGCCTAGAAATCATCAGTGACAATCTGATTTCAATAGAGACATAATGCGTTGGTTATCGACAATCTGATTTCAATAGAGACATAATGCGTTGGTTATCGACAATCTGATTTCAATAGAGACATAATGCGTTGGTTATCGACAATCTGATTTCAATAGAGACATAATGCGTTGGTTATCGACAATCTGATTTCAATAGAGACATAATGCGTTGGTTATCGACAATCTGATTTCAATAGAGACATAATGCGTTGGTTATCGACAATCTGATTTCAATAGAGACATAATGCTTTTGTTATCGACAATATGATTTCAATAGAGACATAATGCGTTGGTTATCGACAATCTGATTTCAATAGAGACATAATGCGTTGGTTATCGACAATCTGATTTCAATAGAGACATAATGCGTTGGTTATCGACAATCTGATTTCAATAGAGACATAATGCGTTGGTTATCGACAATCTGATTTCAATAGAGACATAATGCGTTGGTTATCGACAATCTGATTTCAATAGAGACATAATGCGTATGTTATCGACAATCTGATTTCAGTAGAGAAATAATGCGTTGGTTATCGACAATCTCACCCCCGATTTCAATAGAGACATAATGCGTTGGTTATCGACAATCTGATTTCAATAGAGACATAATGCGTTGGTTATCGACAATCTGATTTCAATAGAGACATAATGCGTTGGTTATCGACAATCTGATTTCAATAGAGACATAATGCGTTGGTTATCGACAATCTGATTTCAATAGAGACATAATGCGTTGGTTATCGACAATCTGATTTCAATAGAGACATAATACGTTGGTTATCGACAATCTGATTTCAATAGAGACATAATGCGTTGGTTATCGACAATCTGATTTCAATAGAGACATAATGCTTTTGTTATCGACAATATGATTTCAATAGAGACATAATGCGTTGGTTATCGACAATCTGATTTCAATAGAGACATAATGCGTCGGTTATCGACAATCTGATTTCAATAGAGACATAATGCGTTGGTTATCGACAATCTGATTTCAATACAGACATAATGAGATGGTTTATCGACAAATCTGATTTCATAGAGACATTATGCGTTGGTTATCGACAATCTGATTTCAATAGAGACATAATGCGTTGGTTATCGGACAATCTGATTTCAATAGAGGAACATAATGCGTTGGTTATACGACAATATGATTTCATGAGTGACAAAAAGGCTTTCAATTCGGACATTGTGATGTTTTGTAGAAATGAAGCATGTTCATGAGTGGCATATTAGGATTTCAATAGAAATATAAGCCAGATGGATGCATTGTTATACGAATGCTGAGCTACCACAATGTCAAGAAAGGTCGAATTGCATATGTAACAAGACAAACGTCGGATAATTGAAGCCTTCACAAATGGTGATGGGACTCATTGTTCAAACAGCTACACTTCTCTGGTATCGGCAGAAACAACAGCCTGGGGAAATCATCCGGCGATTCCCAGCTGACTTGGACTTGTGGTTCGTCCACGTGGTGGAGCAAGAAACACGAAAGGTTGACCAATGAGATGATTGCTAAAAATGATGGAGATCGTGGAGGAACATGCCGGAATACATCTTACTATTCCATCTATGCTGCAACTTCAAGTTGTAACAACTCACATCAGTAAAAGTGCATGTAAGGCCTATAAGAAATAATATATAGACATGTGGATTAGCAAGGTGTTCTTTTCTATTGCGCTGCATTTTAATTAGTCAGGTTTCATCTATTCTGAAATACTTTGGAATTGTTGGGGATTATCAGCTGGGGATGCTGTATGCACTGCAAAGGCGCTTTCTTGTGGTTACCTTTCAAGCTTAAAAAAATAGACTTCATTCAAAATGTGATTGTATGTTAATTCTGTAGTTGACAATTTACTGAATTGACGTGGTAGGTTTTCCTAATTGGCATTTGCTACACAATTTGCATTTTGAATGTCAATTAAACCAATTCAAATGGTTGCTGTCATTACTGTTTTTCGCAAGATCTTTGATGAATTACCGATGGTCACTTGATGTGACCCATGTCTCAATGAAAATATCTATGTCATCAATTGAATTCTCGATGTCTTCATTTGAAGTCCCTGTGTCACTAATGAAATCCGCTGTCACTATTGAAATCACTAGTTCACGTTAGTTGTTTTACATGTCACTGATGAAGTCCAAGACCTGTATTTTCCCCTAGAACGCGGGAAATCAGTGAAGTGAGCCAACGAGAAGTGCCGGAAATCAGTGTGCCGTGGAGGGGCGGCTGGGTGTGCCGTGGAGGGGCCGTTGGCTGTGCCGTGGAGGGGCCGTTGGCTGTGCCGTGGAGGGGCCGTTGGCTGTGCCGTGGAGGGGCCGTTGGCTGTGCCGTGGAGGGGCCGTTGGCTGTGCCGTGGAGGGGCCGTTGGGTGTGCCGTGGAGGGGCGGCTGGGTGTGCGTGGAGGGGCGGCTGGCTGTGCCGGGCGGGAGGGGCCGGTTGGCTGTGCCGTGAGGGGGCGGCCTGGCTGTTAGCCGTGGAGGGGCGGCTGCCTGTGCCGTGGAGGGGCCGTTGGCTGTGCCGTGGAGGGGGCGGCTGGGGTGTGCCGTGGTTGTGGGGGCGGCTGGGTGTGGCCGTGGAGGGCGCGGCTGGGTGTGCGTGGAGGGGCGGCTGGCTGATGCCGTGGAGGGGCGGCTGGCTGTGCGTTTTGGTGAGGGGCCGTTGGCTGTGCCCGTGGAAGGGGCCGTTGGCTGTGCGTGGAGGGGCCGTTGGTTGTGCCGTGGTGGGGGCCGTTGGCTGTGCCGTGGACGGGGCGGCTGGGTGCTGTGCCGTGGAGGGGCCGTTGGCTGTGCCGTGGGAGGGGCGGCTGGCTGTGCCGTGGATTGGGAGGGGCGGCTGGGTGTGCCTGTGGAGGGGCGGCTAGGCTGTGGTCCGGTGGAGGGGGCGGGCTGGATGTGCCGTGGAGGGGCCGTTGGCTGTGCCGTGGAAGGGGTCGTTGGGTGTCGCCGTGGAGGGGCCGTTGGTCTGGTGTGCGTTGGAGGGGCGGTTGGCTGTGCCGTGGAGGGGCGGCTGGGTGTGCCGTGGAGGGGCGGCTGGGTGTGCCGTGGAGGGGCGGCTGGGTGTGCCGTGGAGGGGCCGTTGGCTGTGCCGTGGAGGGGCGGCTGGCTGTGCCGTGGAGGGGCCGTTGGCTGTGCCGTGGAGGGGCCGTTGGGTGTGCCGTGGAGTGGCGGCTGGCTGTGCCGTGGAGGGGGCGGATTGGTGTGTGCCGTGGAGGGGCCGTTGGCTGTGCCGTGGAGGGGCGGCTGGCTGTGCCGTGGAGGGGCCGTTGGCTGTGCCGTGGAGGGGCCGTTGGCTGTGCCGTGGAGGGGCCGTTGGCTGTGCCGTGGAGGGGCCGTTGGCTGTGCCGTGGAGGAGCGGCTGGCTGTGCCGTGGAGGGGCCGTTGGCTGTGCCGTGGAGGGGCCGTTGGCTGTGCCGTGGAGGGGCCGTTGGCTGTGCCGTGGAGGGGCCGTTGGCTGTGCCGTGGAGGGGCGGCTGGCTGTGCCGTGGAGGGGCCGTTGGCTGTGCCGTGGAGGGGCGGCTGGATGTGCCGTGGAGGGGCCGTTGGCTGTGCCGTGGAGGGGCCGTTGGCTGTGCCGTGGAGGGGCCGTTGGGTGTGCCGTGGAGGGGCCGTTGGCTGTGCCGTGGAGGGGCGGCTGGCTGTGCCGTGGAGGGGCCGTTGGCTGTGCCGTGGAGGGGCCGTTGGCTGTGCCGTGGAGGGGCCGTTGGCTGTGCCGTGGAGGGGCCGTTGGCTGTGCCGTGGAGGGGCGGCTGGCTGTGCCGTGGAGGGGCCGTTGGGTGTGCCGTGGAGGGGCCGTTGGCTGTGCCGTGGAGGGGCCGTTGGCTGTGCCGTGGAGGGGCCGTTGGCTGTGCCGTGGAGGGGCGGCTGGGTGTGCCGTGGAGGGGCCGTTGGCTGTGCCGTGGAGGGGCGGCTGGGTGTGCCGTGGAGGGGCCGCTGGGTGTGCCGTGGAGGGGCCGTTGGCTGTGCCGTGGAGGGGCCGTTGTGTGTGCCGTGGAGGGGCGGCTGGCTGTGCCGTGGAGGGGCCGTTGGCTGTGCCGTGGAGGGGCCGTTGGGTGTGCCGTGGAGTGGCGGCTGGCTGTGCCGTGGAGGGGCGGCTGGCTGTGCCGTGGAGGGGCCGTTGTGTGTGCCGTGGAGGGGCCGTTGCCTGTGCCGTGGAGGGGCCGTTGGGTGTGCCGTGGAGGGGCGGCTGGCTGTGCCGTGGAGTGGCGGTTGGCTGTGCCGTGGAGGGGCGGCTGGCTGTGCCGTGGAGGGGCGGCTGTGTGTGCCGTGGAGGGGCCGTTGCCTGTGCCGTGGAGGGGCCGTTGGGTGTGCCGTGGAGGGGCGGCTGGGTGTGCCGCGGAGGGGCCGTTGGGTGTGCCGTGGAGGGGCCGTTGGCTGTGCCGTGGAGGGGCGGCTGGCTGTGCCGTGGAGGGGCCGTTGGCTGTGCCGTGGAGGGGCGGCTGGCTGTGCCGCGGAGGGGCCGTTGTGTGTGCCGTGGAGGGGCCGTTGGGTGTGCCGTGGAGTGGCGGCTGGCTGTGCCGTGGAGTGGCGGCTGGCTGTGCCGTGGAGGGGCGGCTGGGTGTGCCGTGGAGGGGCGGCTGGCTGTGCCGTGGAGGGGCGGCTGTGTGTGCCGTGGAGGGGCCGTTGGGTGTGCCGCGGAGAGGCCGTTGGCTGTGCCGTGGAGGGGCGGCTGGGTGTGCCGTGGAGTGGCGGCTGGCTGTGCCGTGGAGTGGCGGCTGGCTGTGCCGTGGAGGGGCGGCTGGCTGTGCCGTGGAGGGGCCGTTGCCTGTGCCGTGGAGGGGCCGTTGGCTGTGCCGTGGAGGGGCCGTTGGGTGTGCCGTGGAGGGGCGGCTGGCTGTGCCGTGGAGGGGCGGCTGGGTGTGCCGTGGAGGGGCCGTTGGCTGTGCCGTGGAGGGGCGGCTGGCTGTGCCGTGGAGGGGCGGCTGGCTGTGCCGTGGAGGGGCGGCTGGGTGTGCCGTGGAGGGGCCGTTGGCTGTGCCGTGGAGGGGACGTTGGCTGTGCCGTGGAGGGGCCGTTGGCTGTGCCGTGGAGGGGCGGCTGGCTGTGCCGTGGAGGGGCGGCTGGCTGTGCCGTGGAGGGGCGGCTGGCTGTGCCGTGGAGGGGCGGCTGGCTGTGCCGTGGAGGGGCGGCTGGCTGTGCCGTGGAGGGGCCGTTGGCTGTGCCGTGGAGGGGCGGCTGGGTGTGCCGTGGAGGGGCGGCTGGCTGTGCCGTGGAGGGGCGGCTGTGTGTGCCGTGGAGGGGCCGTTGGGTGTGCCGCGGAGAGGCCGTTGGCTGTGCCGTGGAGGGGCGGCTGGGTGTGCCGTGGAGGGGCGGTTGGCTGTGCCGTGGAGGGGCGGCTGGGTGTGCCGTGGAGGGGCCGTTGGCTGTGCCGTGGAGGGGACGTTGGCTGTGCCGTGGAGGAGCCGTTGGCTGTGCCGTGGAGGGGCCGTTGGCTGTGCCGTGGAGGGGCCGTTGGGTGTGCCGTGGAGGGGCCGTTGTCTGTGCCGTGGAGGGGCGGCTGGCTGTGCCGTGGAGGGGCCGTTGGCTGTGCCGTGGAGGGGCGGTTGGGTGTGCCGTGGAGGGGCAGGTGGGTGTGCCGTGGAGGGGCCGTTGGCTGTGCCGTGGAGGGGCCGTTGGCTGTGCCGTGGAGGGGCGGTTGGCTGTGCCGTGGAGGAGCCGTTGGCTGTGCCGTGGAGGGGCGGCTGGGTGTGCCGTGGAGGGGCCGTTGGCTGTGCCGTGGAGAGGCCGTTGGCTGTGCCGTGGAGGGGCCGTTGGCTGTGCCGTGGAGGGGCGGTTGGCTGTGCCGTGGAGGAGCCGTTGGCTGTGCCGTGGAGGAGCCGTTGGCTGTGCCGTGGAGGGGCCGTTGGGTGTGCCGTGGAGGGGCCGTTGGCTGTGCCGTGGAGGGGCCGTTGGGTGTGCCGTGGAGGGGCGGTTGGCTGTGCCGTGTAGGGGCCGTTGGCTGTGCCGTGGAGGGGCCGTTGGCTGTGCCGTGGAGGGGCCGTTGGCTGTGCCGTGGAGGGGACGTTGGCTGTGCCGTGGAGGAGCCGTTGGCTGTGCCGTGGAGGGGCCGTTGGCTGTGCCGTGGAGGGGCCGTTGGCTGTGCCGTGTAGGGGCCGTTGGCTGTGCCGTGGAGGGGCCGTTGGCTGTGCCGTGGAGGGGCCGTTGGCTGTGCCGTGGAGGGGCCGTTGGCTGTGCCGTGGAGGGGCCGTTGGCTGTGCCGCGGAGAGGCCGTTGGGTGTGCCGTGGAGGGTGCCGTTGGCTGTGCCGTGGAGGGGCCGTTGCCTGTGCCGTGATAGGGCGGTTGGCTGTGCCGTGGAGGGGCCGTTGGCTGTGCCGTGGAGGAGCCGTTGGCTGTGCCGTGGAGGGGCGGCTGGGTGTGCCGTGGAGGGGCCGTTGGCTGTGCCGTGGAGGGGCGGCTTGGGTGTGCCGTGGAGGGGCCGTTGGCTGTGCCGTGGAGGGGCCGTTGGGTGTGCCGTGGAGGGGCCGTTGGCTGTGCCGTGGAGGGGCCGTTGGCTGTGCCGTGGAGGGGCAGCTGGCTGTGCCGTGGAGGGGCCGTTGGCTGTGCCGTGGAGGAGCCGTTGGCTGTGCCGTGGAGGGGCCGTTGGGTGTGCCGTGGAGGGGCAGCTGGCTGTGCCGTGGAGGGGCCGTCATGAGCAGGCCTGGATCTCATGCGTCAAAGCAACTTTCTGTTCAATGTGAAGGCTTCACGGAAATGTATCTGAGATGTATAATTAGTAACCTCTGATACCAAAAAAAAACTGCTCAAACATTTGTTTAGAGTAATGTACTTTTTCACCTCAGTAAGAATTGGACATTATGGGATAAATGTTGCAGCTTATATCCAACATGTTGCAGCAATAATACAACTTGCAGATCTACATCGGAAGACTTACTTGAGTACACGGGTCCAACATCGAGATCCTGCTTCTCCAAGTCGATGAAAGTGAGAGGGGTGTATTCCAACTGCAGCGTCAGCGTTACTCCGTTACTTGTCTTCTGCAGTTCCATTCTGTGGAATAAAGAATAAGTCTTCTGACAGGCAGTTCGGATATCTATGCTTCTGACAGGCTGCTCGGATATCTATGCTTCTGACAGGCTGCTCGGATATCTATGCTTCTGACAGACTCCTCGGATATCTATGCTTCAGACAGGCAGTTCGGATATCTATGCCTCTGACAGGCAGTTCGGATATCTATGCCTCTGACAGGCAGTTCGGATATCTATGCTTCTGACAGGCTGCTCGGATATCTATGCCTCTGACAGGCAGTTCGGATATCTATGCCTCTGACAGGCTGCTCGGATATCTATGCTTCAGACAGGCTGCTGGGATATCTATGCTTCAGACAAGCCGCTCGGATATCTATGCTTCTGACAGACTGCTCGGATATCTATGCTTCTGACAGGCAGTTCGGATATCTATTCTTCTGACAGACTGCTCGGATATCTATGCCTCTGACAGGCAGTTCGGATATCTATGCCTCTGACAGGCTGCTCGGATATCTATACTTCTGACAAGCCGCTCGGATATATATGCTTCTGACAGACTGCTCGGATATCTATGCTTCAGACAGACTGCTCGGATATCTATACTTCAGACAGGCAGCTCGGATATCTATACTTCAGACAAGCCGCTCGGATATCTATGCTTCTGACAGACTGCTCGGATATCTATACCTCTGACAGGCAGTTCGGATATCTATTCTTCTGACAGACTGCTCGGATATCTATGCCTCTGACAGGCAGCTCGGATATCTATGCCTCTGACAGGCTGCTCGGATATCTATACTTCTGACAGACTCCTCGGATATCTATACTTCAGACAGGCAGTTCGGATATCTATGCTTCAGACAAGCCGCTCGGATATCTATGCTTCAGACAAGCCGCTCGGATATCTATGATTCAGACAGGCTGCTCGGATATCTATGCTTCAGACAAGCCGCTCGGATATCTATGATTCAGACAGGCTGCTCGGATATCTATACTTCAGACACGCTGCTCGGATATCTATACTTCTGACAAGCCGCTCGGATATCTATACTTCAGACAGGCAGCTCGGATATCTATACTTCTGACAGACTGCACGGATATCTATGCTTCAGACAGACTGCTCGGATATCTATACTTCAGACAGACTACTCGGATATCTATGCTTCAGACAAGCCGCTCGGATATCTATGATTCAGACAGGCTGCTCGGATATCTATGATTCAGACAGGCTGCTCGGATATCTATGCTTCAGACAGGCTGCTCGGATATCTATGCCTCTGACAGGCAGCTCGGATATCTATGCTTCTGACAGGCTGCTCGGATATCTATGCTTCAGACAGGATGCTCGGATATCTATGCTTCAGACAGACTGCTCGGATATCTATGCTTCAGACAGGCTGCTCGGATATCTATACTTCTGACAAGCCGCTCGGATATCTATACTTCAGACAGGCAGCTCGGATATCTATGCTTCATACAGGCAGTTCGGATATCTATACTTCTGACATGCTGCTCGGATTTCTATGATTCAGACAGACTGCTAGGATATCAGTGCTTCAGACAGACTGCTAGGATATCAGTGCTTCAGACAGACTGCACGGATATCTATGCTTCTGACAGACTGCTAGGATATCTGTGCTTCAGACAGACTGCTGGGATATCTATGCTTCAGACAGGCTGCACGGATATCTATGCTTCAGACAGACTGCTCGGATATCTATGCTTCAGACAGGCTGCTCGGATATCTATGCTTCAGACAGGCTGCTCGGATATCTATGCTTCAGACAGGCTGCTCGGATATCTATACTTCAGACAGGCTGCTCGGATATCTATGCTTCTAACAGACTGCTCGGATATCTATGCTTCTGACAGACTGCTCGGATATCTATGCTTCTGACAGGCTGCTCGGATATCTATGCTTCAGACAGGCTGTTCGGATATCTATGCTTCAGACAGACTGCTCGGATATCTATGCTTCAGACAGACTTCTCGGATATCTATGCTTCTGACAGACTGCTCGGATATCTATGCTTCTGACAGACTGCTCGGATATCTATGCTTCAGACAGGCAGCTCGGATATCTATACTTCAGACAGGCTGCTCGGATATCTATGCTTCTGACAGACTGCTCGGATATCTATGCTTCTGACAGGCTGCTCGGATATCTATGCTTCAGACAGACTGCTCGGATATCTATACTTCAGACAGGCTGCTCGGATATCTATGCTTCAGACAGGATGCTCGGATATCTATGCTTCAGACAGGATGCTCGGATATCTGTGCTTCAGACAGACTGCTCGGATATCTATGCTTCAGACAGACTGCTCGGATATCTATGCTTCAGACAGGCTGCTCGGATATCTATGCTTCAGACAGGATGCTCGGATATCTATGCTTCAGACAGGATGCTCGGATATCTGTGCTTCAGACAGGCTGCTCGGATATCTATGCTTCAGACAGGCAGCTCGGATATCTATACTTCAGACAGACTGCTCGGATATCTATGCTTCAGACAGACTGCTCGGATATCTATACTTCAGACAGAGTGCTCGGATATCTATACTTCAGACAGACTGCTCGGATATCTATGCTTCTGACAGACTGCTCGGATATCTATGCTTCTGACAGGCAGTTCGGATATCTATGCTTCAGACAGACTGCTCGGATATCTATGCTTCTGACAGACTGCTCGGATATCTATGCTTCTGATATGCAGCTCGGATCTCTATGCTTCTAACAGGCTGTTCGGATATCTATACTTCAGACAGATAGCTCGGATATCTATGCTTCAATTTCCGCAGTGCTCATAAGAGAAATATGTGTACTCTACATAGAGATTGACAATGCGGTAATACGGTATATGAACCTAGGATACGAAAATGAGATAACTGAGGCTACGAAGCGAACGGGCTACGATTTTCCTGTCCGTATGGGATCATAGAATTTATGACTGCAATTTGTGGTCATTTCTATTTATTCCAACGCAATCAGGAGGCAAAGAATGTTCTTAAAACCTCAGAAATTCTTGAAAGTGACACCTACATAATGAAAAATGTCAATATAAAAGAAAAGGAATCATTCAAGACACCTCACGCTGTAATTCCGTTCTATGAGGACATCCTGAAGCGGTGCTTCGGTGCTCACGTACTTGGGTAGCTCTGGCATGAGACGAACCTTAACATTCCCAATGTCCTCGACCACAAAGGCAACGCAAATGAAATGTGTGGGCAGAACCGTCTTCTGAATGCTGTTCACTTTCTTGTCATCTACCAAAGTATTTCTTCAACGAATTGTCATTGGATTTAATTCGATGACATTCCGAAGTTAAGGAATGAACATTTATATTAAAATCTGACAAAGAATTTGTACTTATCTTCAACATTTCCGTGCAAATAAACTACAGAATATTTACTCAGATAGAGTTAATGGAATTTGATCAAGCGGAAATGGCTTTCCAAAGTACTTCTGTCTGTCTCTTCATTACGAGTATGTCGGCGGACATGGGAAATATTTGCTGTTTTCACGAATTAGGAAGAATTTGAGAGATCGGAGTCTTTCCGATGACAAACAGTTTGAATCTGAAGACATTTGACATCTACATTTTGAACTCAATGTGTTTATACTGTTCGTGCAACCAGCTATTCTCAGTCGACTTCAACTTCTCTAACTTTTCCTAATTCGATCGTTAAAATTGTGTCTTGAAGTTTCAGTTGATTCATCGAAATAATTCCTTTTGAATTCCTTTATTCCGGAAGACAGTGAATTGCGGAGTTTCAAGACTCAAGCCGCTTCAAACCGCTAACTCGATCACCTAGCAGTGAAGTAGAATGACCTTTATAGCCGTTGGTAGAACCTGAACTCCCTCCGGTAATATTGTCAAAGGAACCAGGAAGCAGGCCTAACCCTCAATTCTGAGAGATAAGCAAGGAATCTGATTACAGATGACTTTCTCGGCGTCGTATCATCATTGTTCTGCAATGCATAATGATCATAATAGTTGATTTTTCACCACCAGCCGCATGACATGGAAGGAATTGAACCCGCTGCTTTCGAGACAGCTGTCAGAGTGACCACCAAGCTATCAACAGTTCACCCTGGAGTTCAACATGTTCAATGATCGACCTACCACCGTCGGTACTGCTCGACGGGTCGGTAGATCAGCTGGACAATTATCCGAAGTCGCCACAAATGTATCTAGACATTTTCCACAGTTGACTATAGTACGTTTGATTTACAGCCTCTCCACTCGTTCTCTAAAGCAATGAATGGACAAGCCCTGACTGTCTCTGCGACCTCAGTTGGTACAGCCAGTGGAAGAATGGTTTTGATTAGAGCTTTAAATGCTGGAGCGGTAAGTTCTCTCTACTTGGCGTTGTTAAAAGTAGAGGTAAGTGAATGGAATTTGTCAATTGATAATCAAACAACACGTGTGTTTACAGTGCAGGTGAGGTCAGTACTTAGAAGGTAGTCATGCAGACAATCTGTCAATCACTGGGCCAAGACCTTTGTGAAACCGAAATCTTTCTTCGTCACATTGTCGTTGAATTGTGTTTTCAATGTCTTTATTTGTTTGACTCTTGACTCAAGTGTGACCAGAAATGATTGAGAAGTCATCGAGATGGCAGTAATGTGGTCTCATTTATACCGATTTTGTTGGACATTTCAAGTCTCCTTCACCAACATCTGCACCGACTGTGACAGAGACATGCGTGTATTGATTGTTGACATTCTTATTCAAGAAGCTGCAAACTGAAGCTGATTCAGAAGTTGGAATATATTTCAGAATAGAACAATTCATTACAGAGGCTCAAATGATTATGACCCATCAACTCTGAATTCTGACTTACGAAGCCAAATGGCATCTATTCAAAACCATGTATGAGAGAGAATTTCCATCAGAAAGATGTTCTTGTAGAATAATTATGCAATGACGTGAAACATTAAAACCATCACTTTGACTGCTTAAACAGTGAATGCGCAAAATGACGTTAGGAGACACCCATCGTACAGAGGCTGAGTAGTTGACTTGAATCAGTCATCCATGTAACTTAACAAAAATGATACTGAATTTAACAGCTTCAAAAAAAACTGCTAAACTGCTACGACTAGGTCAGGGAGGCAATATTCATCAGTTTGTAACCGTCATCATCGTACAATGGAATCGTTGAATTCAAGAAATTTCTCGTTTTGAAATTCACTGCCTTGGATAATCCGTTCATCGATGTGAAAAGAAAAATGCGTTGTTTGCTCAACGCTTTGCCGAAATATTGAGTAAAAATCTCACCTTTCCTTGTCACATACAATAACGGAGTATACAAAGTCTGTGAGCTTCAAAAACGAAGGATATTGAACTATTTTTTCTTGAATTCAATGATGGAATGATAACCTTCCCGTTCACCGCCATCAGTTATCGTGTCAGTGCAAGGTATTAGATGTACACGGTTGGAGTTCCCTTAAGCTTCGGACATCTTCTTCTGAACACTCAATCCCGTTCGGCAGTGCACATATTCTGAAGCTTTGAATGCAGATGAATGTCTTCTTAAAATGTCTGGTTTATCTGTCAACTTATGCTAAGAGATAACTCAAACATGTCTTCTCAAGACGGCAACTAGATACATCCACAGCGCGTTTCGGCTAGGAGTGAGAGGCCGAACATCCGACTTTCACAGATTGATGTACACCCTACGAATATGCGCGTCTGCCGTGCTCTACCCACTCCTGCTCTTTTTCAAACACAATAGACACGAGAATAACACGCAAATCCAGGAAATATCAGATAGAAATCATCGATAGGAATGAGATCTTCTGTGCATTCACTGGTTAGGTGAAAAGATCAATAAGATAGCAGCAATTTATCAAACAGATCATTTCCTATCATGCGCATGTTTTGTTATCAAACTTCAGATCGATAACTTATGTGAGAATGTGGTTTAATGTAGCTAAAATTCGCCAAAATGTTGTGTTTGCCACTGCTAGGTGGACAAATCTGAAAGTGTTCAGTTTCATAGACAGAGGTGCATTAACATGAAAGAAAATGACATTCCCGATGTAAATTAATGATGGACCTTTCACTTCATCAGAGGAAATATAAAAAATCTCATTTTCACCGAAAACTTCCTCTGCTTCACAATGGATTTATATGTTCTTGTCTGTGATTCTGTCCGACAAGAGGAGAGGACCAGGTAGAACTCGGCAGACGTTCAGATTCGTTGTGGGTTTGGCTGTACATCATTCTGTGAAAGTCTCATTTTCGGCCTCGTTCCCTGCAGAAACTCGTGCTGCCTGCCGGACTATGAGGTGTACATCATTCTGTGAAAGTCTCACTGCCGGCCTCGTTCCCTGCAGAAACTCGTGCTGGCTGCCGGACTATGAGGAGTACATCATTCTGTGAAAGTCTCATTGTCGGCCTCGATCCCTGCAGAAACTCGTGCTGGCTGCCGGACTATGAGGTGTACATCATTCTGTGAAAGTCTCACTTTCGGCCTCGTTCCCTGCAGAAACTCGTGCTGGCTGCCGGACTATGAGGTGTACATCATTCTGTGAAAGTCTCATTGTCGGCCTCGTTCCCTGCACAAACTCGTGCTGGCTGCCGGACTATGAGGTGTACATCATTCTGTGAAAGTCTCACTGCCGGCCTCGTTCCCTGCAGAAACTCGTGCTGGCTGCCGGACTATGAGGAGTACATCATTCTGTGAAAGTCTCATTGTCGGCCTCGTTCCCTGCAGAATCTCGTGCTGGCTGCCGGACTATGAGGTGTACATCATTCTGTGAAAGTCTCATTGTCGGCCTCGTTCCCTGCAGAAACTCGTGCTGGCTGCCGGACTATGAGGTGTACATCATTCTGTGAAAGTCTCATTGTCGGCCTCGTTCCCTGCACAAACTCGTGCTGGCTGCCGGACTATGAGGTGTACATCATTCTGTGAAAGTCTCACTGCCGGCCTCGTTCCCTGCAGAAACTCGTGCTGGCTGCCGGACTATGAGGAGTACATCATTCTGTGAAAGTCTCATTGTCGGCCTCGATCCCTGCAGAAACTCGTGCTGGCTGCCGGACTATGAGGTGTACATCATTCTGTGAAAGTCTCATTGTCGGCCTCGTTCCCTGCAGAAACTCGTGCTGGCTGCCGGACTATGAGGTGTACATCATTCTGTGAAAGTCTCATTGTCGGCCTCGTTCCCTGCACAAACTCGTGCTGGCTGCTGCCGGACTATGAGGTGTACATCATTCTGTGAAAGTCTCACTTTCGGCCTCGTTCCCTGCACAAACTCGTGCTGGCTGCCGGACTATGAGGTGCACAGCATTCTGTGGAAGTCTCACTGTCGGCCTCGTTCCCTGCACAAACTCGTGCTGCCTGCCGGACTATGAGGTGTACATCATTCTGTGAAAGCCTCATTGTCGGCCTCGTTCCCTGCACAAACTCGTGCTGGCTGCCGGACTATGAGGTGTACATCATTCTGTGAAAGTCTCATTGTCGGCCTCGTTCCCTGCACAAACTCGTGCTGGCTGCCGGACTATGAGGTGTACATCATTCTGTGAAAGTCTCATTGTCGGCCTCCTTCCCTGCACAAACTCGTGCTGGCTGCCGGACTATGAGGTGCACAGCATTCTGTGGAAGTCTCATTGTCGGCCTCGTTCCCTGCAGAAACTCGTGCTTGCTGCTGCCGGACTATGAGGTGTACATCATTCTGTGAATGTCTCATTGTCGGCCTCGTTCCCTGCACAAACTCGTGCTGCCTGCCGGACTATGAGGTGTACATCATTCTGTGAAAGCCTCATTGTCGGCCTCGTTCCCTGCACAAACTCGTGCTGGCTGCCGGACTATGAGGTGTACATCATTCTGTGAAAGTCTCATTGTCGGCCTCGTTCCCTGCAGAAACTCGTGCTGGCTGCCGGACTATGAGGTGTACATCATTCTGTGAAAGTCTCATTGTCGGCCTCGTTCCCTGCAGAAACTCGTGCTGGCTGCCGGACTATGAGGAGTACATCATTCTGTGAAAGTCTCATTGTCGGCCTCGATCCCTGCAGAAACTCGTGCTGGCTGCCGGACTATGAGGTGTACATCATTCTGTGAAAGTCTCACTTTCGGCCTCGTTCCCTGCAGAAACTCGTGCTGGCTCCTGGACTATGAGGTGTACATCATTCTGTGAAAGTCTCATTGTCGGCCTCGTTCCCTGTACAAACTCGTGCTGGCTGCCGGACTATGAGGTGTACATCATTCTGTGAAAGTCTCATTGTCGGCCTCTTTCCCTGCACAAACTAGTGCTGGCTGCCGGACTATGAGGTGTACATCATTCTGTGAAAGTCTCATTGTCGGCCTCGTTCCCTGCACAAACTCGTGCTGACTGCCGGACTATGAGGTGTACATCATTCTGTGAAAGTCTCATTGTCGGTCTCGTTCCCTGCAGAAACTCGTGCTGCCTGCCGGACTATGAGGTGTACATCATTCTGTGAAAGTCTCATTGTCGGCCTCGTTCCCTGCAGAAACTCGTGCTGGCTGCAGGACTGTGAGGTGTACATCATTCTGTGAAAGTCTCATTGTCGGTCTCGTTCCCTGCACAAACTCGTGCTGGCTGCCGGACTATGAGGTGTACATCATTCTGTGAAAGTCTCATTGTCGGCCTCGTTCCCTGCACAAACTCGTGCTGGCTGCCGGACTATTAATGTGCAGATATGTATCCAATCTCAAGATTCTGAGCAACAGTTGTCCGTGCCATGTGAGCTGACTAAACGACCGAATTACCAACCACAGCGAGTGCTAACTGATGGATAGGCTTAAAACATGCGCAAAAATTCCCTTCCAATAACTGAAAACAGAATTGTACGATTAACATGGAATAGATGAGAAGAAAGTCACTCACGCGTGGTCAACTTCAAGTGGATGATCGGAGAGAATGACTTCGAAAGTGGCCACTGGGAAAATGCCGACAAGACTTTTACTTTTCAGTTTCAGTCGCAGCTGAAAATACAAAAATGGATCAACTTTAATTTTCTCTTGGTGACTGTCAATTAAGTCAATAATAAATATTGTTAAGACGCGCTTCTCTAGATTTACACAGTGAGCATTTCTTTGTTGATATTCTACATTGATTTTATTGTTGATATTTCTCGCTGTAATTTTAATTTTCTTTTGTGACTTTTCTTCAATATGATTTTGAAGCAACTGGCGTCCCTTAACCTCTACAGAAATTGAGCAGAAAATTGAGAAAATTGAGAAATTCCGGAGAGACAGGAATGACACTAAAATTGTAGATCGATCTTCTTGAAAAGATTAGAGATTCTGATGGATCCATGTTTTACTTCTTTAATATTTGTCTAATCACGAGGTCACAAAATATAAATTCCTTGAACTATTTGATTAAATCTTCAAACTATATAGCATCGCTTTGGAAAGTAGTGTCGCATTGAAATACAAAACTACATGTCTTCACTAATTACAGAAAACTGAACTCTAGCCTTTACAAGATTCCATGATTACAGACTATGTAAATAAATAGAAATAAGCAAAAAACTCCCCCGAGTGAATAACTGCCGATGCTTTTATAAATATAAAATTCACAGAGCTAAAACTGTGCCGACGTTTCATGTCTGGACGGTTAGTCGTGACAAATAGACCATTTTATAGTTCTAAAAAGGCAGTTATTCACTTGGGAGATTCTTTTTGCTTATTTCTACTTTTGAATCATCGTCCCCCCGCCTTCTGCGATTGCATGTATGTAAATAAGACTCAGAAATCGATAAGTAATCATCCCACAGATATCACTTAGACTTTCTACTTCAGGTTGCACCACAGGGAAGTACACCTCATCCCCACTCCTGCAGCAGTCATCCAACGCCGCAACCAAGCACTTCTTCAAACACTGGAAGTGCCACTACCTCACACACACTCACCACATACCTAGCACCCAGGCAAAGCAACAAAATCACCGACACAATCCCCCACAGTTCACAAATCAGAACAAACACTGGACAGACGCACACGCAGAACAGCGGCTCGACTTCACACCAACAAATCAACCTCCTTAGAGGAGCAGCTACATAAGATAAACCCCTCTGTCCACTCTCCCGTATGTAAAGCACAACCTCTTCCTTACACACGCATACACCCAGCGCTCACACCATGAGGCCTCTGCGGAGCGCATCTGCCGCTGGGAGTAGGCGATGAAGGCGATTGGACCCCCTCCCAATAGCAGGGAGGAGTGGATTGACACCACCACATCGCTCTTATGTGAATCTATCGGTTAAATGAAGCTTTGAGGTCAATACTCCCCCCTCTTAGGGCCGCGGACTGTGCTGAAATAGTCAGACTTTCTGCAGTATTCTGATATGAACCGAATGCCTTCCTGCAGGCTTTCATTTGTTCTTCCTGGCCTCGATCACAGACTATAGTAGCTAGACAGTTAAACAATTGGAGCATTTCATGAAAGAAGGATAGAGAGGGACTTCACGAAAACATGATACATAGGGGAGTTGTGGAATTTCATTACCTTGTCGGTTTCGAAGTTGAAGATGAGGAAAGAGAAGGCTTGTTGCCATCCACGGGCGGAGTCTGAAATCTCCTGCGAGACACGACGTTGTTGTCCAATCTTGAGAGTACAAATCTGAATGTTACCAGTGATGTCTGAAAATGTGAAAATACAGAAATTCAGTACTGAAGACCACGAACAGGTAGAATCAACACCGGAGGAAAGGAAGGAAAGCAAACCTTTGTAGCATGTTTCTTCCGTTTCTGCAAATAATGTGGAGAAGACGTTCCCTTTATTTCCACTCTGCATCAATATCACGACATTTGAACGATAATTCATTCATTACTCAAGCAGGCAAATGTACGGAGAGGGTTGACACCGAGATACAAAAGTACAAATTATATTTTGATGAAGTACAAGTACCGGCAAATGCCACTGAAACTTTAGTTCATCAAATATCAACTGTCATTTCATCATGGCAAACGAGGACACACAGAAATCAGACCTCTTGCTTTGGTTTAATAGCTGCTGTTTGGGCACCGAACAAGATCAATGTTGCTAGATCTTCTAAAGAATCAAACTACTACTGATACATGCAGCAGTTGTAGATTCTTACCACAAGGTGAGGTATGGCGAATTATTTTATAAAAATCCTGTACTTTCATGAGATGCACGAAAAATTGTGAATGTTTGCCACTGGTGAGGTACCGGCGCCTATGAAACTGTCACAACAAGACTGAAGCACTACCATCGATAGCATTATCCACAGAATCAGATTCATCTGCGCGCGCTTCGGTTTCCTAGAAAGGAAGAATTGTCTGTAACCTTAATATCGAAATGCCACATCACATCACACAACTTGCTCCTTCTCCAATGGATAATTCATGTATCGCTTGCTATTGGAAATGGCAAACAATAAGCTGTCAGCAGAGGACAGTAGAGCCAGTGAGAGATGCGTGCGTGCTGTGATATCACTTCGCACACACCAAAACACACGTCGATGTCTGGCTTCGATTCAGTGTATGCACTATACAGTGAGCAATGCCGAGGAGAGGACGTGACATCATCAAGTGAACTAATTTTCGTACGCCTGCTACTTTCTTTAATAATGATCGGAAGGGCCAACATTATGGAGAAAACTGGTGCGCAATGATCTGAATTCTTTGAATCTGAAGGAATTGCGGCAATCGAAGCAATTTGCTGGAACTCACATTAATCCGCAAAGGACGCACGACTTTTTTTCCTATCTCTGTAAGGTATTAGGAATTCCTTTTTGCCCACCTAATAGGTTCCTCGATATGCCGTCAGTTTCGTATTAATCACACTTCTAGCAAACCGAAGCAGATAAACAAAATATTTAATTCTGTGGCATTATCAGTCCCTGGAAGACGCATTTCTCTAGGTACTGCTGTCATGGCAACGCGTGTCCACGAGGTGCCGTTGTTTTCAATGTACCTTTTCGTAGCATGTTGTATCTCTATGGACTGACAATGCAGCCGTCAGATAGTATGCATCTAGCTCTACCCCTCTTCACCTAATCTGAGAAAACGTAGAAAACAGAAAATTCCAACCTTCTTCCTATTGGATTTTCACGCGTTTTTCTTTGATTCTTTCTGACAAGAAGAGAGACCGGATAGAACTTGGTAGACCCGCAGATTCTAAGTGGCCACAGATTTAACATTATTCTGTAAAAGTCTCTGAAGAAACTCGTTCTAGTGGTCAGGGGCGACCGCACAGAAACAAAACTCTGACTCACCCATTGAAATTTGCTTGTCATGAACAACTCACTATCTAGCACTGCTGCTGCGCGGTCGGCCCAGGCTAACAGCCCTACCGGACTCTACATACGCACTGAGACCCCGCGTGGCGGCGACTCCCCTTCCGCTTAACTGATTGCGTTGAGAATCTCGTTTATCATGGTATTATATCCCAATCAGAGTCTGAATCATTCTCAAATAGTTTTGAAAAGCGGAAAGACCAAGTCACAGGTAATCTCTCATGTCATAAATTAGCACGGTTCGTAGAAAGAAGTTTACAAGAAGTCAAACGTTTTCAGCTAGCATCGACCATCCATGTTCACGACAAATGAACATAGACCTTCCGCTTTTCAAAAATCATAGCAACACATATTTATTGTGTTGATGTTCATTTACGAAGCTCGCTCATTTTTCATGCTGTTTATTCAAAATACCCAATTTTGATAAATTCGCTGAAAACTTCGCGAACTGAATTCGAACTTGTGTTTGTTCAATACAGAAATAACTCTTGCAGTAAATCTGAAATGACATCCTACAATTCGAAGTGCGCTTAAGACATTAAATGGAATAAAGATAAGCGAAGTACTGAGAAGACACTACCTCTTGAATGTATTATTATTTAAACGCTTATTAAGTAGTATTTTTGTGTTCACGCTTGTCTGAGATGTCTATGGCATGATGATGTATATTATAACGGTCATGGTGTTGATTCAACATCGATGACCTATTCTTAATTGGCAGCATTAAAAAATGTCATCAATCGTCTGACCTCTTCTCTGGTTATAATGAAATCATCCGTTGGACTCGAGAAAATAGTATGGCAATTCAGGTTCAAAAATGTCAACTTTTATACATTCAACAAAAGCTTCAAGGAGATCGACTATCAAATTCCGAACATTCCACTGAAGGTAGAAGTGACTATTCTTGGTGTAACAGTTCTTGACAAGAGGCTGAGATGGACCAGTCATTCTAACCGCATTTGTAGGCGTGCTTCTTCACGCCTTTTTGTATTACGTCAACTTCGTTGTTACCTGGCAAAAGACCAGCTCATTATTGTATATAATTGTTTTGTAAGAAGTATTATGGAATATGCTGCACCTCTTATGCCACTCTGAAATGTGGAGCTGAGTGTCAGTGTTCAAACTTTGTTCAAACTGTTGTTTTTAAAATTTTAGTGCACTGAGGCAGCGACTGCGTCGAGAAACGTTTGCCGTGTAAATATTTTTAGCAACTCATTTTTATTAAAGCTATTACTAAAGGGAGTGCCGTATTTTTGCTTTCGCATCGTCATTATTTAACACGATTACACTGTTATGACTTTTATGATATCTTAACTTTTAACGATTGCTTCTATGCACGCCTCACGATTCCTATTATTGAGGCGGTGTTCTTTCACAATAAACGACTTTATTATTATTATAAATCCCCTATTTCCACAAATTCCTGGACATTTCGAACATGTTTGCCCTTTAATGCCTTCTGAATACAAAAGTAACTCTTCCGATGAATCTGAAATGGTATTCTGTAATTCGAAGTGTGTCGAGGGTTTACGAGATTATACAGAAAAATGATAAGCAAAGTACGTAGGAAAATACACAAAGTACTACTAATCAAATGTACTATTTTTATGTTCACGCCTGCCTCACATATCTATGGCATTTGTAGGATCATGAGGTGAACTATAATCTCATATTTACCAAACACGGTACTCATACTGAAAATTAAACTTGCAATCAGTTAAACACCATTCTCTAACCTACTTCATTCACTAAGTTCCAGTTACCAGACATGAAATCATCTACCAGTTAGCCCAAATTGAAGACAGAAATAATAGTTGCGTTCATCATCATCATATAATTATCTTAAGACTATTTCGCCGTTCTCATGTTTTTGTGTTTTTGTTGCTAGAACACTGATTAAGAGAACATCATTAACTCGTCCGGCAATCAAAACTTGTGCATTGTGGGAAAATGTCTTCCTTAAAATCACCCGTTATAATGACTTGATAATCAAAGTACTCAATCAAAAAATGGTCAACCAAATTGACAAAAAATGTCAGTATTTCCATTTTTCTTGGCGAACAGAGGTTGGGTGGAATGTAACCAGACAACGAACACAATAAGCCACTTCACAGCCGCACAAATGAAGCGCAGGATATCAAAACACTGATTCAATGATCGTCAGATGTTTGGAGACCTAAACAGTTCAAGCAGCAAATTCCAGCTTCGTCTTCAGAACGGGTCGGATTGGCCACTGAAATGCCTGCAACCGTCTCTACTACCACCTGCACATTCATGAACTCACCACGAGGAGTTGACTGCCCCAATTTCATCACCGTCACCGTCAGGCTTCCTTGAGCTGTAAGAAACAAACACAAGAATCATCGTCGTCTCACTTGCTTGTCATCAGCTGTATATTTACCAAACTGATTGGCGCAGGTTCGTGTCGGCCGCACATCGCTGCCTTCGCCGGCCTGATAGATGTCCACTCGACCTGGATCAACAAGGGACCCGCAAAGACTGTCCGACACAACGCTGTGTAGCCAAGACTTCAATAAAGGCACTTCCATTACCTGCAGGGCTCGCAGGACTCGCAGAGAGAACCACACTTCCGGTCTGCAGGAAGAAAGAGGTTAATAACAATCACACCAATGATACGTCTTACAAATAACAACAGAGAAATGTTTGGTCATCTAATAACAATTATAAAGTCATTCCTGCACAATGCAAACATCCTCAGTGGCTGACATTTGGCCACTTATTTCATGTTTTTACATGATCTCTGATAACTAAAATAACCTCAGCAAAATAACACAGCAATAATCACAGAAAGTCTGTTGTAAAGGAAAATATGTCAATCGCCTTACTTTCAAGAAGCATAAATGACGAATTTTCGTTCTTTCAAATGATCACTTCATCTCTAGCAAAGATTTGGACGGTGCTGACATGGTCACTACTACCTCACAGGAGGCTTGGACGGTGATGACATGGTCACTACTCCCTCATCGGAGGCTTGGACGGTGATGACATGGTCACTACTCCCTCATCGGAGGCTTGGGCGGTGCTGACATGGTCACTACTACCTCACAGGAGGCTTGGACGCTGTTCACATGGTCACTACTCCCTCACAGGAGGCTTGGACGGTGCTCACATGGTCACTACTCCCTCATCGGAGGCTTGGACGGTGCTGACATGGTCACTACTACCTCACAGGAGGCTTGGACGGTGTTCACATGGTCACTACTCCCTCTCCGGAGGCTTGGACGGTGCTGACATGGTCACTACTCCCTTACCGGAGGCTTCGACGGTGCTGACATGGTCACTACTCCCTCACCGGAGGCTTGGACGGTGCTGACATGGTCACTACTACCTCACAGGAGGCTTGGACGGTGTTCACATGGTCACTACTCCCTCTCCGGAGGCTTGGACGGTGCTGACATGGTCACTACTCCCTCACAGGAGGCTTGGACGGTGCTGACATGGTCACTACTCCCTCACCGGAGGCTTGGACGGTGCTGACATGGTCACTACTCCCTCACAGGAGGCTTGGACGGTGCTGACATGGTCACTACTCCCTCATCGGAGGCTTGGACGGTGCTGACATGGTCACTACTCCCTCGCAGGAGGCTTGGACGGTGTTCACATGGTCACTACTCCCTCTCCGGAGGCTTGGACGGTGCTGACATGGTCACTACTCCCTCACAGGAGGCTTGGACGGTGCTGACATGGTCACTACTCCCTCACCGGAGGCTTGGACGGTGCTGACATGGTCACTACTCCCTCACAGGAGGCTTGGACGGTGCTGACATGGTCACTACTCCCTCATCGGAGGCTTGGACGGTGCTGACATGGTCACTACTCCCTCGCAGGAGGCATGGACGGTGCTGACATGGTCACTACTCCCTCACAGGAGGCTTGGACGGTGCTGACATGGTCACTACTCCCTCATCGGAGGCTTGGACGGTGATGACATGGTCACTACTCCCTCTCCGGAGGCTTGAACGGTGCTGACATGGTCACTACTCCCTCTCCGGAGGCTTGAACGGTGCTGACATGGTCACTACTCCCTCACCGGAGGCTTGGACGGTGCTCACATGGTCACTACTCCCTCACAGGAGGCTTGGATGGTGCAGACATGGTCACTACTCCCTCACAGGAGGCTTGGACGGTGCTGACATGGTCACTACTCCCTCATCGGAGGCTTGGACGGTGCTGACATGGTCACTGCTCCCTCAACGGAGGCTTGGACGGTGCTGACATGGTCACTACTCCCTCGCAGGAGGCTTGGACGGTGCTCACATGGTCACTACTACCTCACAGGAGGCATGGACGGTGCTGACATGGTCACTACTCCCTCGCAGGAGGCTTGGACGGTGCTGACATGGTCACTACTCCCTCACCGGAGGCTTGGACAGTGCTGACATGGTCACTACTCCCCAACAGGAGGCTTGGACAGTGCTGACATGGTCACTACTCCCTCACCGGAGGCTTGGACGGTGCTGACATGGTCACTGCTCCCTCACCGGTGACTTGGACGGTGCTGACATGGCCACTACTACCTCACAGGAGGCTTGGACGGTGCTGACATGGCCACTACTCCCTCACAGGAGGCTTGGACGGTGCTGACATGGTCACTACTCCCTCGCAGGAGGCTTGGACGGTGCTGACATGGCCACTACTCCCTCGTAGGAGGCTTGGACGGTGCTGACATGGCCACTACTCCCTCGTAGGAGGCTTGGACGGTGCTGACATGGTCACTACTACCTCACAGGAGGCTTGGACGGTGTTCACATGGTCACTACTCCCTCTCCGGAGGCTTGGACGGTGCTGACATGGTCACTACTCCCTTACCGGAGGCTTCGACGGTGCTGACATGGTCACTACTCCCTCACCGGAGGCTTGGACGGTGCTGACATGGTCACTACTCCCTCACAGGAGGCTTGGACGGTGCTGACATGGTCACTACTCCCTCACCGGAGGCATGGACGGTGCTGACATGGTCACTACTCCCTCACCGGAGGCTTGGACGGTGCTGACACGGTCACTACTTCCTCACAGGAGGCATGGACGGTGCTGACATGGTCACTGCTCCCCAACAGGAGGCTTGGACGGTGCTGACATGGTCACTACTCCCTCACCGGAGGCTTGGACGGTGATGACATGGTCACTACTCCCTCACCGGAGGCTTGGACGGTGATGACATGGTCACTACTCCCTCTCCGGAGGCTTGGACGGTGCTGACATGGTCACTACTCCCTCTCCGGAGGCTTGGACGGTGCTGACATGGCCACTACTCCCTCACAGGAGGCTTGGACGGTGCTGACATGGTCACTGCTCCCCAACAGGAGGCTTGGACGGTGCTGACATGGTCACTACTCCCTCACCGGAGGCTTGGACGGTGCTGACATGGTCACTACTCCCTCACAGGAGGCTTGGACGGTGCTGACATGGTCACTACTCCCTCACCGGAGGCTTGGACGGTGCTGACATGGTCACTACTCCCTCACAGGAGGCTTGGACGGTGCTGACATGGTCACTGCTCCCCAACAGGAGGCTTGGACGGTGCTGACATGGTCACTACTCCCTCTCCGGAGGCTTGGACGGTGTTGATATGGTCACTACTCCCTCACAGGAGGCTTGGACGATGCTGACATGGTCACTACTTCCTCACAGGAGGCTTGGACGATGCTGACATGGTCATTACTCCCTCACCGGAGGCTTGGACGGTGCTGACATGGTCACTACTCCCTTACCGGAGGCTTGAACGGTGCTGACATGGTCACTACTCCCTCACCGGAGGCTTGGACGGTGCTGACATGGTCACTACTCCCTCTCCGGAGGCTTGGACGGTGCTGACATGGCCACTACTCCCTCATCGGAGGTTTGGGCGGTGCTGACATGGTCACTACTCCCTTACCGGAGGCTTGGACGGTGCTGACATGGTCACTACTCCCTCACCGGAGGCTTGGACGGTGCTGACATGGTCACTACTCCCTCACCGGAGGCTTGGACGGTGCTGACATGGTCACTACTCCCTCACCGGAGGCTTGGACGGTGCTGACATGGTCACTACTCCCTCACCGGAGGCTTGGACGGTGCTGACATGGTCACTACTCCCTCACCGGAGGCTTGGACGGTGCTGACATGGTCACTACTCCCTCACCGGAGGCTTGGACGGTGCTGACATGATCTCTACTACCTCACCGGAGGCTTGGACGGTGCTGACATGGTCACTACTCCCTCACAGGAGGCTTGGACGGTGCTGACATGGTCACTACTCCCTCACCGGTGACTTGGGCGGTGCTGACATGGTCACTACTCCCTCACCGGAGGCTTGGACGGTGCTGACATGGTCACTACTCCCTCACCGGAG
The DNA here is from genome assembly GCA_907163375.1 of Prostheceraeus crozeri. Taxonomy (NCBI): domain Eukaryota; kingdom Metazoa; phylum Platyhelminthes; order Polycladida; family Euryleptidae; genus Prostheceraeus; species Prostheceraeus crozeri. The sequence goes on from CAJQUW010015083.1 coordinate 44,367, forward strand.
GCTTGGACGGTGCTGACATGGTCACTACTCCCTCACCGGAGGCTTGGACGGTGCTGACATGGTCACTACTCCCTCACCGGAGGCTTGGACAGTGCTGACATGGTCACTACTCCCTCATCGGAGGCTTGGACAGTGCTGACATGATCTCTACTACCCCTCCGCGTGCCAGGAAATTGCTGACAATTCCTTTAATGACACACCTGAGGATACACCACATAAGCAAAATGTTGGTCAAGCATTGATCCACCGCGCCGAGGAGGTCACGAAATGTAAAACAGCGAGGTTACAGCTTGCATTGTGTTCCGGTGATCAAGCCACAGTTGTTCAAATGACATTTCCCAGTTTGAAATGACTTCGCTTTGAAGGAGATTCGGAATATTCCTGTCATTAACTTAACAGTTATTATTTATCGATGACATGCACGTTATCGTGAGAGACATTCCCAGCTTTCAATCTGTTCCAAATATCCTTATTTAATGTGACTGTTCATGAAAAAGTCTTGAATTATCTTTACTGGTTAAACACAACTTCGTTTTGTGACGTTTTGTTATCATTTTGTAATAAAATCACTCACTTTTCCACGAAGGAAGCGTAGACACGTCCAAAATGAGGAAATGGCACGCTCATGTCGAGACAGGCTACAAGTTGCAGAATACCGTGAATGCTGAGGTTTTCTACAGCGATTTCTGGGCCCATTCGAACACTGCAAAGAGAGAATGAATTCATGGCATGATACTGCTAGAAGTACAGATATAAATGCAAATATTGAGAGACTTCCATCCAAAAAGTATTGAGCAGACTCATGCGCATTGTTCACAACAGAATTGATGCATTCGTACAGTTTTCATTTAACATCATGTTGACGAACTCGGCTGAGAGAATAATTCAGCGATGTATTAGAAACAAAATGCGGTCTACGTCACGTCAGAAATGCCTGTGTGATGAAATCCCTACTGAATATGCGCAGCGATGTGAGTTGCTTTCTTTGCCAGATTAGTAAACATCGACTTCCATTCCTAAAAACACAAGCTCTCACTTTAAAACGTGAATCGCGGACATTAAGTTCGATGAAACACACGTCGTCGCCATTGCTGAACACCTCATATTACACGCAAAACAGCTGTTAAACATGCCAAGTGTCAACACCATCTTCTCCACCACCACCTCTTAGACAACAAAAATACACCATATTCACCTCAGGAAAGTACTCCTCACACAGTCCTCCTACACGACAACAAAGCAGCTCCTCAAACAAACACACACCCATCACGCCGGCACATAGCTAGCATACAGGCAAAACAGCTTTTAAACAAAGTCAAGTGTCAACACCATGTTCTCCACCACCACCTCTTAGACAACAAAAATACACCATATTCACCTCAGGAAAATACTCCTCACACAGTCATCCTACACGACAACAAACCAGCTCCTCAAACAAACACACACCCATCACGCCGGCACATAGCTAGCACACACGCAAAACAGCTGTTAAACAAAGCCAAGTGTCAACACCATCTTCTCCACCACCACCTCTTAGACAACAGAAATACACCATATTCACCTCAGGAAAGTACTCCTCATACAGTCATCCTACACGACAACAAAGCAGCTCCTCAAACAAACACACACCCATCACGTCGGCACATAGCTAGCACACAGGCAAAACAGCTGTTAAACATGCCAAGTGTCAACACCATCTTCTCCACCACCACCTGTTAGACAACAGAAATACACCATATTCACCTCAGGAAAGTACTCCTCATACAGTCATCCTACACGACAACAAAGCAGCTCCTCAAACAAACACACACCCATCACGTCGGCACATAGCTAGCACACAGGCAAAACAGCTGTTAAACATGCCAAGTGTCAACACCATCTTCTCCACCACCACCTGTTAGACAACAAAAATACACCGTATTCACCTCAGGAAAGTACTCCTCATACAGTCATCCTACACGACAACAAACCAGCTCCTCAAACAAACACACACCCATCACGTCGGCACATAGCTAGCACACAGGCAAAACAGCTGTTAAACATGCCAAGTGTCAACACCATCTTCTCCACCACCACCTGTTAGACAACAGAAATGAACCATATTCACCTCAGGAAAGTACTCCTCACACAGTCCTCCTACACGACAACAAAGCAGCTCCTCAAACAAACACACACACCCATCACGCCGGCACATAGCTAGCACACAGGCAAAACAGCTGTTAAACATGCCAAGTGTCAACACCATCTTCTCCACCACCACCTGTTAGACAACAGAAATACACCATATTCACCTCAGGAAAGTACTCCTCATACAGTCATCCTACACGACAACAAACCAGCTCCTCAAACAAACACACACCCATCACGCCGGCACATAGCTAGCATACACGCAAAACAGCTTTTAAACATGCCAAGTGTCAACACCATCTTCTCCACCACCACCTCTTAGACAACAAAAATACACCATATTCACCTCAGGAAAGTACTCCTCATACAGTCATCCTACACGACAACAAACCAGCTCCTCAAACAAACACACACCCATCACGCCGGCACATAGCTAGCACACAGGCAAAACAACTCAATCCCCCAGCCGTCCACAGAACACTGGCACACCTCCGAACAAAGAAATCACCCCTCCCAGAAGAATACTTGCACAGTATTAGCCCAACTGTCCATTCTTCTCCTCTTTGTCCCCTATCAGTCCACACAACGACCAACAGCCAAACATCTCTTCTCTTGCACAAACATACACACAACAGTCACATGGGGCCTCTGGGCTTCACTTGTCAGGTGTTCGGACCTCATCCCCATCCAGGGGGAGTCCGACACCTGACGCCCGGCGTCGACATCACCATATTGAGTTCCATTTACACTACCAATACAGTCCCAAATGTACTAATCCACATTTCAATCGTTTGTCTTTGTATAGAACAAGATTGGCAAAACCAGTCTTCAGCAGGTGGACACGCTTTCTGTGCCGTTGCATTATCTTCAGACCCATAAACTAAAAGATACGGCAGTCAGTGTGGGCAGGGATACGGAATCGGAGTTTGGAGTCCTATCATCGTGGACATGAGGCTTACAAGAGTGACAGCTCCAATCTAGACTAAGAGATGATGGTGACGACTCCATCATATTCCTGAAGAACGAATAATGGCAGGGTGTTGTGACTTGTGTCTCTTTTATGAATGTGGACAAGGTTTTTCCTGTTGATTTCTAGTCAAACTATGATATGTTAGTCAAAGATCCATCACATTATCAACTATATAATTGCGTGTAGTTGATCAGCACAGAAAATAATTGAGAAGTGCAAAGCAATGTGCGCTCAACATGCAGCAGGCTCAGGTGACATACAGTGACCTATGGCAGGTTAGTAATAAACCTTTCCACAGTGGAGGGGGACTTTCATTGAGCTGATTACAGTGCCATGTGAGTAATCTAGAAAGCTGTCTAATTCTTGGATAAAGTTTATAGCGTATATTGTAGGCCTTATACTTTGCTACTATATAAAGTCATTTACTAAGACGTGAGAGTACTCAAGACAGATTGCTCGACTTGAGCAGGGACTTTATGTAGTTGTCCAAACGACAGGAGAAAAGCAATCACACCTCTTAAACCCACAATCAATAGACGACACGAACTTCCAGACTACAATTTGTCTTCAGAATTTGATAAACATTCACACAATCAGCACATCTCTTAATATCACTCATTCGTTATATAAAGATTCACACGTTGACATCTCGCTGTCCACCGAGTTACATCGACCTTTGAAGGCGCAGGACGCCGACTTTGCTGACTTAACGTTAATAGAACTGTCAACCATAAAACAGGGGAGCTACTTTTTTACTTTTCTCGAGCAGAGACTTTACATTGCGTAGTATGCCGTAAAACATGACCCTCATTATTGATAAGCATAATATCCGATGATTGCAGTCAATTTGTAGGCGAAAGTCACAAATTTCATAGTTGGCATGTTTTTGCTTTTCAGAGGAACTCTCCGTGGCACAGTGGTGAAGTGCTTGGCCTAGCGATCTCTAGGTCCAGAGGTCGAGCCCCGAAGGTGTCATTGTAAGTTGGCAGGAAGGGTATCCGGTCTCCGTGGCACAGTGGTTAAGTGGCCTAGCGATCTCTCGGTCCAGAGGTCGAGCCCCGAGAGTGTCACTGGAAGTTGGCAGGAAGGGCATCCGGTGTCCGTGGCACGGTGGTTAAGTGCTTGGCCTAGCGATCTCTCGGTCCAGAGGTCGAGCCCCGAGAGTGTCATTAGAAGTCGTCAGGAAGGGTATCCGGTCTCCGTGGCACAGTGGTTAAGTGCTTGGCCTAGCGATCTCTCGGTCCAGAGGTCGAGCCCCGAAGGTGTCATTGGAAGTCGGCAGGAAGGGCATCCACAATAAAAGTACTACAACGCTCCATAAGTCTGGCTATGTCAGCGCCGTCCAAGCCCCAAGTATGAGGAGTAGTGACGTAAAAGCTTCATCATTCAAAGAGGAACATTTGATTAACTTTGACCGTCTCTCACAGAAAGAGAGAAATTTGAAGTTGACTGATGGAGTTTTATTGCACACAGGAGGACATTGAAGAGAAAATTGAAAAAATAATCTCATAATCCTCGAAAATGTCAAACATTGAATCAACTTTGTCTTATAATTCCAATCGTTTCCATATATATCTCATGTTTCATCGACTTTCGCCGTAATCTCAAGTTCGTCAGGCGCAGATCGTGAGCCACTGACTGAGCTATCCGACAATCATTTGCAGCGCAGTCATTTGGTAATCAGTTACTTGCAAAACAACCATGATATTTCCACTCCTGAACCTCATGACTTTCTTATTGACATTCCCGGCATCGTATCAAAGGTCAAAGATAAAAACAAGGCATTCGGTTCAGTCATATCGGTGCATCGTTACTGTGATCGCTGTCAAATCAGCTCGATACAGACTGAATAATCTGCACCGGTTTGAGGACAATCTCTATGTATTCCTTCAACTCCTTACCTGTGTCCATCCATCGCATCCACTTTCACCTCAGCTACTTCATCCCCGAATGCCGTGCTATTATCACACTTTCCAGCTACAAAGTCACTCCCACACTTTGCCATGAAGAGTCATTAATGAATACTTATAGACCTGTATCTTCCACAGGATATCGAAAATGATGAGAGTCAGAGAAGGCATTGATCTCCGTGTCTGTGCTTCCATTGTCCGTCAGTCTCAGACTGAAAAGTAATTGGAGAACTACGGGACTTGAGAGTAAACTCTTACTTGATCGTTATAGTCCGGGAGCCACTGACACTTTCTTCCTAAATTCGCGCACAAAGGGCTTGATAGCATTGCTTCTTAGAGGTTTCAAACATTAAATACAAAAATCAAATTCTTGAGTGTCACAGCCAGTCGCTTTCGGTTATAGGTAAGGTTAAAGGATTCCCATTGGAATCCAATGGTAAAATTCAAGAAATATCTATGGATTGTGAAGCACTTGGAAATTTTCGTACATTTTCTTTTGCAGAAAAGAAACTACTTGTCAGAATGCCATGAGATTTGAAACATGATTGAGTTCAGAACATCACCTTCGATGTAAAAGTTGAAGTGAGTCACATGATTCAGTATTTGAAGTCTGAGAGTCTCTACAAGATCAGTAAAATCGACAAAATTAAGTCAAAATATGAAATTTACTCATTTTGTAGAGGCTCTCAGACATCAAACACTGAATCATGTGACTCACTTCAACTTTTATATCGAAGTTGATGTTCTGAACTCAATCATGTTTCAAATCTCATGGTATTCTGATAAATAGTTTATTTTCTGCAAAAGAAAATGTACGAAAATTACCAAGTGCTTCACAATCCATAGATATCTCTTGAATTTTACCATTGGATTCCAATGGGAATCCTTTAACCTTACCTGTAACCGAAAGCGACTGGCAGCAACACTCAAGAATTTCCATGCTATTAAGCCCTTTGTGCGCGAATTTAGGAAGAAAGTGTCAGTGGCTCCCGTCCTATCATGTCTCGTCTCAAGTGCAGGTGCAGCAGCAATGTCCCATTGTCCTACACGTTGGGTTATTGTTTACGACTTGCTGCTGCACGACAATGGGGCATTGTTTGCGACTTACCGCTCTGCATTGACGCAACGTGCAGGAAAACATAGTAATCCTAAAACATAGAAATCCATTAGCAACTTTGATGTGGATGTCGATGACAGGAAGCAGATATCTGTCTGCAGTCGTAAACATGACTGCAATTGAATTTGTATGTCAGAGGTTACGTCTCATCTTCACTTGTATTACTTAGAATGAAGAAGAAATTGGAAAATATCTTCTTATGTAATTAGACTGTAACATAAGATTCGCCGCAGCATTCATCTTGGACAAAAAATCTTCAAATTCCGTCAACCTTTTGAAGGAAGAGTCAAGTTTCATTATAATTAAATGAACTGCGCTTTCTTCTCAATTCTGGCAGAGATGGAAGACAAGTAATTCAAACATCTCGGATCCTACCAATGAGCACCGCGGCTGCTGATTGGTGAGACTGCCAACCCTCCACCAATGCCGGCAATGACGACCGCGGCTGCTGATTGGTGAGACCGCCAACCCTCCACCAATGCCGGCAATGAGGACCGCGGCTGCTGATTGGTGAGACTGCCAACCCTCCACCAATGCCGGCAATGAGGACCGCGGCTGCTGATTGGTGAGACTGCCAACCCTCCACCAATGCCGGCAATGAGGACCGCGGCTGCTGATTGGTGAGACTGCCAACCCTCCACCAATGCCGGCAATGAGGCGCGGCTGCTGATTGGTGAGACTGCCAACCCTCCACCAATGCCGGCAATGAGGACCGCGGCTGCTGATTGGTGAGACTGCCAACCCTCCACCAATGACGGCAATGAGGACCGCGGCTGCTGATTGGTGAGACTGCCAACCCTCCACCAATGCCGGCAATGACGACCGCGGCTGCTGATTGGTGAGACTGCCAACCCTCCACCAATGCCGGCAATGAGCACCGCGGCTGCTGATTGGTGAGACTGCCAACCCTCCACCAATGCCGGCAATGAGGACCGCGGCTGCTGATTGGTGAGACTGCCAACCCTCCACCAATGCCGGCAATGAGGACCGCGGCTGCTGATTGGTGAGACTGCCAACCCTCCACCAATGCCGGCAATGAGGACCGCGGCTGCTGATTGGTGAGACTGCCAACCCTCCACCAATGCCGGCAATGAGGCACGGCTGCTGATTGGTGAGACTGCCAACCCTCCACCAATGCCGGCAATGAGGACCGCGGCTGCTGATTGGTGAGACTGCCAACCCTCCACCAATGCCGGCAATGAGGACCGCGGCTGCTGATTGGTGAGACTGCCAACCCTCCACCAATGCCGGCAATGACGACCGCGGCTGCTGATTGGTGAGACTGCCAACCCTCCACCAATGCCGGCAATGAGGACCGCGGCTGCTGATTGGTGAGACTGCCAACCCTCCACCAATGCCGGCAATGAGGACCGCGGCTGCTGATTGGTGAGACTGCCAACCCTCCACCAATGCCGGCAATGAGGACCGCGGCTGCTGATTGGTGAGACTGCCAACCCTCCACCAATGCCGGCAATGAGGACCGCGGCTGCTGATTGGTGAGACTGCCAACCCTCCACCAATGCCGGCAATGAGGACCGCGGCTGCTGATTGGTGAGACTGCCAACCCTCCACCAATGCCGGCAATGAGGCGCGGCTGCTGATTGGTGAGACTGCCAACCCTCCACCAATGCCGGCAATGAGGACCGCGGCTGGTGATTGGTGAGACTGCCAACCCTCCACCAATGCCGGCAATGAGGACTGCAGCTGCTGATTGGTGAGACTGCCAACCCTCCACCAATGCCGGCAATGACGACCGCGGCTGCTGATTGGTGAGACTGCCAGCCCTCCACCAATGCCGGCAATGACGACCGCGGCTGCTGATTGGTGAGACTGCCAACCCTCCACCAATGCCGGCAATGAGGACCGGCTGCTGATTGGTGAGACTGCCAACCCTCCACCAATGCCGGCAATGACGACCGCGGCTGCTGATTGGTGAGACTGCCAACCCTCCACCAATGCCGGCAATGACGACCGCGGCTGCTGATTGGTGAGACTGCCAACCCTCCACCAATGCCGGCAATGACGACCGCGGCTGCTGATTGGTGAGACTGCCAACCCTCCACCAATGCCGGCAATGAGGACCGCGGCTGCTGATTGGTGAGACTGCCAACCCTCCACCAATGCCGGCAATGAGGACCGCGGCTGCTGATTGGTGAGACCGCCAACCCTCCACCAATGCCGGCAATGACGACCGCGGCTGCTGATTGGTGAGACTGCCAACCCTCCACCAATGCCGGCAATGAGGCACGGCTGCTGATTGGTGAGACTGCCAACCCTCCACCAATGCCGGCAATGACGACCGCGGCTGCTGATTGGTGAGACTGCCAACCCTCCACCAATGCCGGCAATGAGGACCGCGGCTGCTGATTGGTGAGACTGCCAACCCTCCACCAATGCCGGCAATGACGACCGCGGCTGCTGATTGGTGAGACTGCCAACCCTCCACCAATGCCGGCAATGACGACCGCGGCTGCTGATTGGTGAGACTGCCAACCCTCCACCAATGCCGGCAATGAGGCGCGGCTGCTGATTGGTGAGACTGCCAACCCTCCACCAATGCCGGCAATGAGGACCGCGGCTGCTGATTGGTGAGACTGCCAACCCTCCACCAATGCCGGCAATGAGGCACCGCTGCTGCTGATTGGTGAGACTGCCAACCCTCCACCAATGCCGGCAATGACGACCGCGGCTGCTGATTGGTGAGACTGCCAACCCTCCACCAATGCCGGCAATGAGGCACGGCTGCTGATTGGTGAGACTGCCAACCCTCCACCAATGCCGGCAATGAGGACCGCGGCTGCTGATTGGTGAGACTGCCAACCCTCCACCAATGCCGGCAATGAGGCAGGGCTGCTGATTGGTGAGACTGCCAACCCTCCACCAATGCCGGCAATGAGGACCGCGGCTGCTGATTGGTGAGACTGCCAACCCTCCACCAATGCCGGCAATGAGGCACGGCTGCTGATTGGTGAGACTGCCAACCCTCCACCAATGCCGGCAATGAGGCACGGCTGCTGATTGGTGAGACTGCCAACCCTCCACCAATGCCGGCAATGACGACCGCGGCTGCTGATTGGTGAGACTGCCAACCCTCCACCAATGCCGGCAATGAGGCACGGCTGCTGATTGGTGAGACTGCCAACCCTCCACCAATGCCGGCAATGAGGACCGCGGCTGCTGATTGGTGAGACTGCCAACCCTCCACCAATGCCGGCAATGACGACCGCGGCTGCTGATTGGTGAGACTGCCAACCCTCCATCAATGCCGGCAATGAGGACCGCGGCTGCTGATTGGTGAGACAGCCAACCCTCCACCAATGCCGGCAATGAGGACCGCGGCTGCTGATTGGTGAGACTGCCAACCCTCCACCAATGCCGGCAATGAGGACCGCGGCTGCTGATTGGTGAGACTGCCAACCCTCCACCAATGTCGGCAATGAGGACCGCGGCTGCTGATTGGTGAGACTGCCAACCCTCCACCAATGCCGGTAATGAGGACCGCGCCTGCTGATTGGTGAGACTGCCAACCCTCCACCAATGCCGGCAATGAGGCACGGCTGCTGATTGGTGAGACCGCCAACCCTCCACCAATGCCGGCAATGAGGACCGCGGCTGCTGATTGGTGAGACTGCCAACCCTCCACCAATGCCGGCAATGACGACCGCGGCTGCTGATTGGTGAGACTGCCAACCCTCCACCAATGCCGGCAATGAGGACCGCGGCTGCTGATTGGTGAGACTGCCAAACCTCCACCAATGCCGGCAATGAGGACCGCGGCTGCTGATTGGTGAGACTGCCAACCCTCCACCAATGTCGGCAATGAGGACCGCGGCTGCTGATTGGTGAGACTGCCAACCCTCCACCAATGCCGGCAATGAGGACCGCGGCTGCTGATTGGTGAGACTGCCAACCCTCCACCAATGCCGGCAATGAGGCGCGGCTGCTGATTGGTGAGACTGCCAACCCTCCACCAATGCCGGCAATGAGGACCGCGGCTGCTCATTGGTGAGACTGCCAACCCTCCACCAATGCCGGCAACGAGGCACGGCTGCTGATTGGTGAGACCGCCAACCCTCCACCAATGCCGGCAATGAGGCACGGCTGCTGATTGGTGAGACTGCCAACCCTCCACCAATGCCGGCAATGAGGACCGCGGCTGCTGATTGGTGAGACTGCCAACCCTCCACCAATGCCGGCAATGAGGACCGGCTGCTGATTGGTGAGACTGCCAACCCTCCACCAATGCCGGCAATGACGACCGCGGCTGCTGATTGGTGAGACTGCCAACCCTCCACCAATGACGGCAATGAGGACCGCGGCTGCTGATTGGTGAGACTGCCAACCCTCCACCAATGCCGGCAATGACGACCGCGGCTTCTGATTGGTGAGGCCGCCAACCCTCCACCAATGCCGGCAATGACGACCGCGGCTGCTGATTGGTGAGACTGCCAACCCTCCACCAATGCCGGCAATGACGACCGAGGCTGCTGATTGGTGAGACTGCCAACCCTCCACCAATGCCGTCAATGAGGACCGCGGCTGCTGATTGGTGAGACTGCCAACCCTCCACCAATGCCGGCAATGAGGACCGCGGCTGCTGATTGGTGACACTGCCAACCCTCCACCAATGCCGGCAATGACGACCGCGGCTGCTGATTGGTGAGACTGCCAACCCTCCACCAATGCCGGCAATGACGACCGCGGCTGCTGATTGGTGAGACTGCCAACCCTCCACCAATGCCGGCAATGAGCACCGCGGCTGCTGATTGGTGAGACCGCCAACCCTCCACCAATGCCGGCAATGAGGACCGCGGCTGCTGATTGGTGAGACTGCCAACCCTCCACCAATGCCGGCAATGAGGACCGGCTGCTGATTGGTGAGACTGCCAACCCTCCACCAATGCCGGCAATGAGGACCGCGGCTGCTGATTGGTGAGACTGCCAATATCCAGACACGCGTTGGCATGACGACGGTGCCTCAACGATGATGGTACCGGCATCAAATCATTGTCACCACTGGAGGCCGGTGGAAGCGCCGTTGTCATGTCAACATGTGTCCACGGCGAGTCATTGCTTTCAATGTGTCTGTTCTTGTCCTTTAATGTTATAGAGCGACGGATTTCTAAGGTTGTAGGACAACTGAACTGATGTCTCAGAACATCAGTCTCTGAGAATGACAAGGCTGAAGCCGAGTGGACTCACTTCTTCAGCCGCGTATTGAACGCCATCCCAAACTGCTGACATTGAAGACCGACATCCAGTTCAAGAACAAGTTGATACTGAGAAGCTTTGAAGAGTTCTCGTGGCGGTTGTCCAACATTCCACCATGAAGCAGTTTTCCGTCCTCCCGGCATTCCTTCTGAATATTCGAAGACACGGATATGTTTGATGAACGGCGTCTGTTCACCCAGTGTGAATTTGGTCAGCTCGATTTGATCTGCAGAAGAGGAGGAGGTGATTAAATGCAATGTGAATGTAGATCAGAAAACTCACCTAACACGTTCGGTTTCCTTTGCATCAAAGCGTAATCAATCTTTCTTTTCACCAGGTCGAAGATGCTCTGAGAGGAGAACACCCACCTGCAAGAGAATCAGACGTCAAAACTGTAATGCAAAGGACGCGGGTCAGAACAGTCCAGAAACTTTATTTACAAATTAGAGTGAATTGAGCAGTCTAATTTCCATTCCATAACTAAAGCAAAGTGAATAGATGATTGCCATGAATACGGAAAGGATATTTCACTGAACAACTTCTAAAGTGACTTGTAGAATTATGTAGAAATTATCACTGACATGAATTTGTTCCTATAATTAACATTGCTGTGAATGGCATTGTCTGTGACAGCACTAACATCGCAGTTTCGTGTCATCGGCTTCACAGTTGATACGAAACATTCATGGATAAAACAGATTGAGGAATTGTAGGGAAGAGAAGGCGATAGAGTTACTGAAAATCATCTTGAATTTTAATCACTTTAGAAGTTGCCGGAGGAGAATTGGATTTACAATGTTAGCTGGAAACCCGATAGAATGAGCAGGTGAATACACATCAAATTAATTGTCTTCATTCAAATGTTCAACAACTTCAGTACTGAACAGACTGTAACATGAATTCAATGAAATTCGGTGGAAATCAGCACCATCATGTGATGACCGACTTCAAAGTCGGAGAACAGCATTCCATGAACAGCAAATCCTTTGTTACCATTTGAATTTGGTGTCAATTGATGTCGATCTCATGCTGTCAAATTCTGCATAAAGAAGCGGATTTTATCCGCTCAATTTGACTATGTCTCACCAAGCAATGTCACCAACTCATAAAAAACTTAAAGAGTAGCTGTACAAAAAGCATCGCACCCTTATCCAAAGCTGAAGCGGGCTTAGGCCGGGCCGGGCTTGAAATATCTAGCACCCGGGCCGATATCAACCGTCTGAAATTAATGATATTTTACCATTCAAGTTCTCAATTAATTAATGCTTCTGCTAAATTTTTCTATCAATAATTTTCTGTACTGAAAGCACTGCAGTAGAACTTAAAATAGAAATTCTTTTGGATCAGCTGCGCTTATTTTCAAGCCAGATACAAAGAATTAAATATTTTGTTTATCTGCTTCGGTTTGCTAGAATCAGATTAAGATAGAAGAACCCTTCATTAATATGAAATCGAGGCATATCGAGGAACCTATTAAGTGGGCAAGAAGGAATTCCTAATACCTTACAGAGATAGGAAAAAAGTCGTGCGTCGCTTGTGGATTAATGTGAGTTCCAGCAAAGTGCTTCGATTGCCAAAATTACTTCAGATTCGAAGAATTCAGATCATTGCGCACAAGTTTTCTCCATAATGTTGGCCCTTCCGATCATTATTAAAAAAAGTAGCTGGCGTACGAAAATTAGTTCACTTGATGATTTCACATCCTCTCCTCGGCATTGCTCACTGTATAGTGCATACATTGAATCGAAGCCAGGCATCGATGTGTGTTTTGGTGTGTGCGAAGTGATATCACAGCACGCACGCATCTCTCACTAACTCTGGTGTCCTCTGCTGACAGCTTATTGTTTGCCATTTCCAATAGCAAGCGATACACGAATTATCCATTCGAGAAGGAGCAAGTTGTCTAATTCTGTGATGTGCCATTTCGATATTAAGGTTACATATAGCTCTTCCTTTCTAGGAAACCGAAGTGCGCGCAGATGAATCTAATTGTGTGGCTAGATACGATGACTAAAGGATAATGAAATAGCGCAAAAAGACACCGCTAGTGCCCAAAGTTGCGCTTTCGCAACGTGCTACCACAGCAACTAAGCATAACATGCGATAATGATTACTGCACATGTAAATTTGAGTGACGTAAGAAACATGATGTGTACGTTTCAAGCCAATCGACAAGTAATATCTATGACCGAGCATTAACAGGTGAAGCAATCAGATGAAATCAATGCGGGCATGCAACGAAATGAGTCATAAACAAATGAGCTAGCGGCCGTCCATTATCTGATAGCGCGCCGTCAAATGAAGTGACTCCTTTCATTCATCTACGGAAGGTATAAGCCAGTAAACTCAGCAACTTCTTATTATCCGGAGTACCTGAAGTATTCACAATGAAGGAAACAGTCCATCTGCAAGCAGCCGTCCATTATCTGATAGCGCGCCGTCAAATGAAGTGACTCCTTTCATTCATCTACGGAAGTTATGTAAGATGCGAAAGGTATAAGCCAGTAAACTCAGCAACTTCTTATTATGCGGAGTACCTGAAGTATTCACAATGAAGGAAACAGTCCACCTGCAAGCGGCCTTCAGGTTATTCAAAATCAAGTCTGTGAGGTGATGATCGGTTGCCACGTCATGTAGATTACTAGTCGCTCATTTGCTGAATAAATCAATGAGAAAGCTGATGAAAATTGAACAGAGATGGACAGCATGTTTATGAATTCGAGATCGGAACATTGGAACCATGACGTGAATGCTTTCAAGACACAAAAATGCCAGAGAAACTTCATTGGAATGAGAAGAATGTGAATGGGACACGTTCTCCTACAGACAGCATTGGCCTTTCTCCAAGAGAGGTGACAAAATGGGTGAAATTGCTTTATTTAAACAAGAAGGCATCAATGCAGATGAATAAATGGTTACTAACTTTAAATCTAAGACAAGCGATGAATCCGTATCATAGAAATACAAGTATGGTTATGCACATCTCCGTGAGAAGAATGCGGAAACATAAAGTCTCAATCATGTTGATGACCATTTCCCGCCTAACTGCGGACGTATTAATTTTAAAATGAAGATGATTCCTCGATGTCGGAGCTCTATTATCTGATTGGAACTATCGAAACCACAGAATTAGATATTCAAAATACTCTCCTGACAAAATACATTGGCTGTCGAACAAAAAGCAGCTACCGGCAGTGGGTAGAAAGAGTCAAATGTGTGATATCAACAGCTAAGAGATGGCTTTCACTGAACAGAGGGCCAGACATTCGTTATACTAATTTTGAGGAAAGCCCAAAAGCGAGAGATGTTGACTTTCTTCGTTTATTGCAACAGCGAGGCGTTTCAGTCACCACCGGAGGCTATCTTCAGGCAACTGAGAATTTCAAGCAATTCAACGTTCACAAATTGAATATTGTTCACTGATATCACACAGATAGCCTCGATTCTATGTGTACTGAACTAACACGGAAAAACTTTCTAAAAGTTAAAAGATAGAAATAAAATAGACATAATACTGATAACCAAGAAACAAGTAATCTCAAGAAAAGAGAAAGTCAAGACAAAGTTAAAAAAAGTTCCACTGGTTACTAACGCTATGCTTGACACGGTTGAAGGATCCACATTTCTTCGTCCAGAGATCTGACAGCCCTCTTGTGCTCCTTCTTCCTTTCGTCTATTGTCCTGCCTGTCTCACCCACGTAACTCTAGTTGCAATCTTCCTCAGAGCAAGGTATTCGGTAGACTACCCCAAACTGCTTACCTGGTGTGTCCGAGAAAGTTCGCGGTGTCCTCAAGGAAGTGGGGATTAATGTCGGAATGAAGTCATCGACAACGCTGGGGAATCTACTGGTGCGGAAGAGACCGACTCCGGCAAAGCAGTTTGGGGTAGTCTACCGAATACCTTGCTCTGAGGAAGATTGCAACTGGAGTTACGTGGGATCAAACATCAATTAGTAGAGTACATCAATTTCTGGATCTGTACTTCGAAGGTTAGCAGCTTGCGTCACGAATAACATTTATCTAACTTGAGATCAGGATTGGATTCCGAATGCAGTAAAAGAAATATTCCAATTTATCAAGGTGTTACTCGGCTCACTGCCGCATTTCTGCTGTGGTCATCGCAAGACGAAGCCGACCGACATGCACTTTTCTGACTCGTAATTTCGGTGCATTTCAAAACATGTCATCAAAAGTCGTACCATTTGTCCACATTCATGACCTCTTTTGCAAGCATTTTGTATAACTTCTAATGAAACACGTCAATTTCCAATATAAATGAAGTATGAAATCTAAGTCCGTGAAACACATTATGATCATCTATTATACAATAGAATATTGGAAATTCAAATATGGAAACATTACGGGTTAAACATTTTAGTGGTAAATGCATATCCAAGCAGTCAATTATGTGCATTTTCCAAATCATTTGACTTTACATTGCGCGACAGCAAGTTGGAAACTTGGCATAAATCTACGGACACGTATTTTTTCCAACACCTTCTAAATTGTTTACTATTAGGAAATATCGACAAATTTATAATCATCTGAAAGAGAATTTTCGGATCTATCATTTGAATGTTGTTGAATTAATTGTTTTTGAAATTGGTGGTTCCTAGAGGCCCATGAACCCGAAAGCCACAAATTTTCTTTGACTTGTTTTGACAAGCGCATCAATCAATTTGAAACATTCTCCTTGTGATATTCAAAACCGTCACAAGATTGACTTTCAGAAAATACAGTGTGATCATAAAGTCACTGTGGGATTACAATTCGCTACACATGAAAAGTGAATGAGTTTAAACGATAAGAACTTATGAAAATGAAAAGAGCATGACTTAAAATTTTGTTTTATGATGTGCAAAGGCCGGCTGAATTCAATTTGAGGTTTTCGAGTTGACAGGATGAAAAAAGGCATTATGAAGCTATTATATGATCATCGTAATCAAACACGAAATGCATGAATTTCATGCGCTCACATTGCGCACACAAGTAGCGCAGCTACGTCTTCTTTGTGAGGACATTCTGGAGTATGACACTGCGACCAATCAGGATTCTCCTGTTGTTCTTTCACCCCAAAAATATCTTTAATTTGACAGACTTTTTAAGGTGACTGAAATCAGTTCCAAAATGGATGCTCAGCAGCGCATGTTGTTCTTTTGATGGCGAAATTTGAATCCGTAAACCGTGTTAGAAGAGAATTACGAAATCGAAAATGGAATAATGTTCATCTATGAGAATTCCATTAGAAATCTTTTCAAGAGATTTTGTGATACTGGAGGCGTTAAAGATGCAGAAAGAAGTGGTCGACCATCATTCGATGATGAGAAAGCAAAGCAAATTTCCGAGATTATTCTTAAAACAACCCTCAACATCAATGCGCCTAGCAGCTTCAGCTACAAGCTGCTCTTGCGGTTATGTTCACAATGTAGTGAGACATGATCTAGGGCTATTTCCTAACAAATTGCAAATGACACAGGAGCTACACGAAGAAGATTGCGAGTCAGCATGGGTGAGAGTTTACTGCAAAATTCCTACGAAGATGAAGACTTCTTCGATAAAATTATTTTTTCGGACGAATACTATGGGCCGCTGGGTCTCCTGATCTTTCCCCTTTGGACTTTTTTGTTTGGGGATTCTTGAAAAATAAAGTGTTTGCCTCACAACCAAGAAGTTTACAACAGCTGAAAGACAGCATTTCATCATTAAGTTCAGAAATCACCTCTGAAATGTGCCGAAATGCCATCAGGTCGCCTCCGAAAACGATTCCAGCAATGCATTGACAATCGTAGTAAGACTGTCGAACAATGACTATATTTTGAAATTTCTTTCTTCTGGTTTGAAAAATTCTGGATCTAGATACATTAAAGCTTGAGAAAAGTGGAATTTTACCGAAAGTTTTTCATTTAGAATGAAATGATCCATGGACAGGAGGTAATTATATGAAATGCATGTATTTTTATTAGTTAAAATATTTAATTGAATTTAATTTGAATTTGGCAAATTAAATGAGCTGAGATTACGATTTTAAGTTTTATTCATCAAATTTATGATATTGGTTGATACTTTATTCCTATATACACCCTATAGGAGGTATTTAACTCTACTATATTTGGCAATTAAACCCTACAGCGACTTTATGATCACCCTGTATATAGTTTGAAAGTGTTTTCTCGAAGTTTATAGACAATGTTTTGAAAGTAGTATAGATCGATAATGTGGCGATTTTTTCATTTTCAGAATGTGTTGCGATAATGACAGAAATAACGCTGTTAACTAACTGGTGGCATTTATTTACCTCAAAACTAGTGTTTTCTGCTTTTGTTGGGTAAATTTAAGGCCCTTCGAAGAAAAAAATCTGAAAATGAAAAAATCGCCACATTTTCTATCTATACTACTTTCAAAATGTTGCCTATAAACTTCGAGAAAACACTGTCAAACTACATATTTTCTGAAAGCCAATCTTGTGACGGTTTTGAATATCACAAGGAGAATGTTTCAAATTGATTTATGCGCTTGTCAAAACAAGTCAAAGAAATTTTGGGGCTTTCGGGTTTATGGGCCTCTAGGAACCACCAATTTCAAAAACAATTAATTCAACAACATCCAAATGATAGATCCGAAAATTCTCTTTCAGATGATTATAAATTTGTCGATATTTCCTAATAGCCAAACAATTTAGAAGGTGTTGGAAGAATGTACGTGTCCGTAGATTTATGCCAAGTTTCCAACTTGCTGTCGCGTACTGTATGATCACATCTGATCACAACCTCATTTTCGGCCTCGTTCCGTGCAGAAACTCGTGTTGGCGAAGTACTAGAGAAGTTGATTTTGAAAGGAAATCAATATCTTCTGTACTCATAATCAACTTCTCAGTGCCTTCAACCAATTTGGCATCGCAAGTAATGATCATTAAGGACATTTACAGCCAAAATCAGTAAAATTTCAAAAAACATGTCAAGATGGTTGTTTTGAATTTAGAATTGCTATTTTCTGAACTGAGTGCGTTAAAATCAATGAGTTTCATCATTAGGATGTTCACACACGAATTATGACTTTCCTATCATTTGAACAATGCTTAAGAAGTTACTTAGGAAGTAGCCCGGTATGGAGAGACACTAGAGACTGCTATTTGTCCACTTGTTACGTTCCTTGTATTTCTATCAAATTGACGTAATTAACGATCTACAACTGAAATACTTAAGAAGTTACTTAGGAAGTAGCCCGGTATGGAGAGACACTAGAGACTGCTATTTGTCCACTTGTTACGTTCCTTTTATTTCTATCAAATTGACGTAATTAACAATCTACAACTGAAATACTTAAGAAGTTACTTAGGAAGTAGCCCGGTATGGGGAGACACTACAGACTGCCATTTGTCCACTTGTTACGTTCCTTGTATTTCTATCAAATTGACGTAATTAACAATCTACAACTGAAATACTTAAGAAGTTACTTAGGAAGTAGCCCGGTATGGAGAGACACTAGAGACTGCCATTTGTCCACTTGTTACGTTCCTTGTATTTCTATCAAATTGACGTAATTAACAATCTACAACTGAAATACTTAAGAAGTTACTTAGGAAGTAGCCCGGTATGGAGAGACACTAGAGACTGCCATTTGTCCACTTGTTACGTTCCTTGTATTTCTATCAAATTGACGTAATTAACAATCTACAACTGAAATATCAGCACTCACCAACGATTGATGAGGAAGTTGAGCCATTCAGTGGTCTCACTTCCACGGAGAGCACGTTTCCGATGTGCCATGATGTGTGCGTATTGCATCAACTCATCAGACAGTCGGACGACTTTACTCCGCCAGACCACGTAGAGGAAGATAAAAAGCAGCACGATCCATGCGAAGGAGACGCCGAGATATCCGAGGAACCATGCGACGGAAATGCTGACCACAACAGCGAAATAGACAAGGATGACTTGCAGTTCACACCGTTCATGATTCCTCGCCAGGCCTGCTTCATCCACACTGGCCTCTGTCTCCGCCTCATCCATCTGTTGAAGAAGACGTGAATTAGGGTTTAGACAAGGATGACAATAGAAGCGGACCGCGCTTTGGTGATCTTGAGACGCGACCTTCGGTCCGATTTCTATGATAGTTTTGTAACTGAAAATTCACTGTCTCAGTTACCCGCCAGTATTTTCTTAGTTCTGTGGGTCCATCAAAGTTAAGGAACCACCAATTTTTTAAAAATTCTTTCGTCTTTGCAAGAAATATGAGACATATGCTTTGGAAACTTCCGGCCGTGATGCTACAAAGAACTGACTGGAAAACTTCATAGATATCGGAACCAAGGGTCCCAAAGTTGGAGTAGCACAGATTGTCAACTGGTTCCTCAATGGATCCATCAAGAATTTTGAAGAACTTTTAAAGCGGTAAGTATATGATATATCACTGATATTAAGTTTTAAGCGGTGTAGAAAGTCCGAGTAGATTTGGGCTGTGAACGAGGACTCTCCATAAGTGTAAGTATCGATATCTGTGATGCATCATTATTTGAAAGCCGTAAAATGCATTATCCTTTAATGCACTGGTTAAAGGACTTTCAATTGAAATTCAGTTATTTCTTAGTTCATTACAAAGTTGCAGAAGACTTTGAATTACATAGATAGGCATTTATATGAAATTCAGCGTGATTTTGACAAGAGTATCACGGAGAACGGCTTGAGTGCCCAATAGGATACTAAATGCTCGAAATCTCATCCTCGCATAGAAATAGGAGCCCCAAAATGAAACACTTTTGAACTTGGCAGACATGGAAGATTTCCGCGATTAAAGGGATCATTTGCATTATGCATGTTGTTTAGAACCTTTTATGCTTATCAAAAACTGCATTATTAACTAATTATTGACTCAAAGCCATTTGCGGCTACTAAAAACCCATGTTCCTGATTTCAGAGTCCATAGCTTGCTTAAAGCTCTTATTTCTAACAGAGATATTGCACGATTGAAACAACGGCTTTCTGGAATTGCACGCAAAGAATGTGGCACAAACAAGAAAAATCAGTATTCTGTTGATTTATGTACTGCCACGAGGCCTTTCGTCGACTCTCATCGGCCGGTTACAGTCGATACATCAAGAAAGAAATGAAAATGAGACAATGACTGCAATGAATTAGCAAACAGGCAGGTTATTTCACGAGGTTTTCATTTATCTGCAGCCTGTTAAACTTTATCAATTATCATGATGAGCAAAATCTTCATGTGAATTGGATAAGCTCTTCATTAATTAGAGGCGCTCGAGTGAAGGGTCAAATATCTCTGCTAGTTAGATGCAGACTGAGTGAGATGCACGATTATTCTCTTCCACATGATATTCGAGACGATTTCTAAAGTCGCAACAACTGTATTCCTGTTCTGAGCAGAATAGTGAAATATTGAGTTGCATCCTCAGTTATAAAATGGGAACAAACCTGAATAGCTGCTATTTCATTCAATATCAGGAATCATTAGCAAGTCTACAACATCTCAACATCGACACAACTCCATACTTGAAGTTGCATCTATGCCCGGATGAATTTGAGGTTTGCATTTAGTATATTACGTTAATATCGTCGATAAATATTACTTGCAACCTCTATCCAGATGTAGTTGACCAGATGACGGGGGATCATCTTTCTGAGAAAGTTGTGCAAAAGTTATCAAAACTTCCCTTTTCAGTTTAGGCCAATATAATCAAGTTAAAGTTAAAAGTATCGAAGACAGGCCATCGGCGTCCAGCGCCTTCAACGGTCGATGTTTGGATGGCACAGATGCAGCCTTTGTGAAGGCTTATATAAGAGTGAATGATATCAAGAACTGTGTTGCATGCATGATTGGCTGTTGAACTGTGAAGTTAGATTGTAAAAAGGTAATTCATGTTTCCTATTGATTGCTGGCTTAAGTTGTATGATTGCTTTGGCTTCTGTTATTGTTGTATCTCGTGTGTTGGTCAGTTTGCTAATGAGACCGACCTGAAAAGTTCCGATGTCGCCAGCGGCATTATGCTTTTCTATTGAATGTTGATAAAGGGCGCTCGATGTACAGCAATAACAGAAGCCAAAGCAATCAGAGAAAGGACGACTTGCTACTGGTGGGACAAATCAAGAAAGGCGACGACTCTAGCCCAGTTACTCATGGTCTCAAAGTAGTCTCCGATTGGACTGATCGAAATCTTATGCGGATAAGAGAAGACAAGTGCTCTCAGATGTTCGTCTCCCTCTCAAAAGCTCAAGACTGGAGTTCATTTCAAATAGCCAACATCAAGTGTCAGTCTCACATGAAGTTTCTTGGAGTTGAAATGGATCAGAAGCTAAGCTGGGCAGTACACGTCAAGAGCATAACAAAGAGAGCATCATCACGTCTATCAGTTTTGAGGAGACTGAAACCCTTCCTTAATGTTACTGATCTGGCCACCGTATACAATAACTGTATAAGGAGTATACTCGAGTACTGTGCTCCACTATTTGTCGGCATTGGTTCAACTATGGCGAATCAGCTAGAATCTACTTAAAGGAGAGCCCACAGAATTATCTGTGTATCATCAAGCTGCATGTGTATAAACTTCGTTCCGTTACATTATCGTCGGATCATTTTGGCATCAAAGTTATTTACTGCGTTAGTACAGGATGATGATCACCCTTTGCATTTCATGGCTCCTGATCTCCATCAATATTCCGGAACTTACCGCATGCCCAAGTGCAAAATTAAAATGAGGAATAATTCTTTCATCGTGACCATGATTCGTATACACAATAGTGGCTTCTGCTAATTTGAGTTTTGTGTTTTTTTTCTCTTGTTTTGATTGACTTGATACCAAATGACGTTTTGCTTCTGTTAGCCTCACGATTTTTGTTATTGAGGTTTTCTCGAAATATACGTCTATTATTATTATTATTATCGCACAACTTAAGCCAGCAATCAATAGGAAACATGAATTACCTTTTTACAATCTAACTTCACAGTTCAACAGCCAATCATACATGCAACACAGTTCTTGATATCATTCACTCTTACATAAACCTTCACAAAGGCTGCATCTGTGCCGTCCAAACATTGACCATTGAAGGCGCTGGACGCCGAAGGCCTGTCTTTGATACTTTCAACTTTTGCTCTATCCAGAATTTATCGTAGATAAAGTCATTTGGTTCCTACTTGAATAATCTTTCAACATTTTGCTTTTACTATCAATTTTACCTCCAATGGCTTAGTAGTTTTTAGCACCCGGTCGACGATATGTTATTATTCTTTTTGATGAAAAAGGGAAGTTTCAACGAAATATTGAGATTATTTCACATTGCAGCTGAGGAGATAGCATGCGCGACAAAAGCAAGCGAACGCGCGGTGGTAAGATAGCTATCTAAGAACATCGATAACACTTCCTCTGACCATCGTCTCTGGTTAAAAAGCTACAATGAAACTGTTCAAGTATTGCAAACTGTATGACATTTTCCATGTGTGAAGAAAATAGCCAGTACTGTGTGTAGATGAAGCTCTAATATTTGGATCATTCAAGCTGCTTTTTGACGAATGTGAGAACGTGGAGAAAGGGCGCACTTCAAAAGAAGATCGAAACGAGAAGTTCGGCTTCTACAGGTTTTTGCAGGAAATAACGGCGTTTCCTCAATTGATTACGTCATTTTGCATAGAATATCGTCAATATGCAATGATTAACGGCATAACAATAGAGACTAACGACGGCACAAACAAAACATTCCGTCCTTTTGTACTTTATTACGACGTAGGCCCATTGCTTTACTGGCGCTTACAAAACTGAATGGCAATAAGCTGAGTGTTGATCGGCAATGTCAAAACGTTACGACATGATGCAGTATTTAAGGACAGCCGGCGCTGTGAGCGCGCACAGTTGGAAAAATGAGACGAAGAAGAATGATACCGTTGCTGCATAAAAAGAGAATTGTGGATGCCTATGAGAATCCAAACTCTGACTATGTAGAGTAGCTGCGGCGCTTAACATTCCGCGAGGGACAGCCTGGTCAATCATACGTTGCTATCTGGAAGATGGTGAGGTACGACATTTCAAGAAATTTCAAGTTAAAGAAAAGAAAAGTAACGTTAACGGTGGAAGGGTCGAATTCAAATGTACATGCGGTTATACAGAGAAGTACAGTAAGGGACGAATGATGATGAGCGGCGCTTCGTGTTCTGTTTCATCGCGGCCAAATGTCTCGAACGAGGTAAAGTTTCCGGGGACAAATGGTGGATAATGTGCTCATTGGAGAACATGTCACTAAACAGTTTGATAGCCCTATGATCTCTGCGAATTGACAATGGGGTGAATTTTGCACATTCACATGGAACACCGCAAATTATGTGGTGGCATCTTCTTCTAACTTTCTCCAACATCTCAGAGCATCGTTTGGTAAGTCCAACAAAAACTGGAAGAGTTGTATTCCAGGATGCTGATTACACACGCATAATGGGAATCACTGGATATATCAAATAGCTGCCTCTATGGCGGAGATATGCGCATAGTCGTGTCCGCCTGTGACGCGTCAATTCTCAGCGCATCTAATGCATATAAGCATTGAAAAGCTTCAAATTATGTAATTTACTCACCAAAGTAAAGAAGATCACAAGGGAAAACAGCAGAAGTAGAGCTCGCTTCATCACTGAGAGATGAGTTCTATGATGAATATTCAGATTGTGTTATAAGTTGAATGATGTACGTACTATAAAGACAGTCACAACCATGGTTCACGGAAGTTGACAATTAACAAGAGATACTGAACAATTTCATAACCATCATTAATAATAAAAGGGAAACTGGGATTGAGAGTGATGAATAAATGTATTCATTATGCCATCCGTTGTCAGAAATCTTCCAATTGCATGTACAAGAAGGGTTCGAAAAACACTCCAAAATAACTGCACTTACTCGAAGTAAGCTGTCTTACAGTGCAACAATTGATGGAAACGGATAGGTGCACCTCTATTCTGCTAAGGAAAGTGGTGTTCTATGTTCAATCATTTACCAGTAAAAATCAGATTCAGTGAATGCATTGTAATTTGGGAATATGATGAAACACATGATGTTTTGCAATGAAGCAGTCATATCTACTTGCACAGCTACCGACTAACCGATTATCACCGATTCCTTACTCAATTCCTGAACTTATTGTTCCCACTCATTTCGTATCGAAACAACCGCTGCAGAAGCCTGTTTAAAATCTTTTGAAATAGTGAGTCAAGAAAAGCCACCATTCAAAATATCAACTGCACAGCGTGGCTGAAATTTGAGAAAATTATCTTATTGCGCTTATTATGAGAAACTAAACATTTAGGCTAACAGAAAAGCCTTCTTTAATTTAGGCCCAAAAACACAATTCCCATCAAGTGCTCCTTTAATTGAAGCACAATGCATGGTTGTATGATCATCGACTGTTTTAGAAGTAAACAGGACAAATACCGTATTTCTTTGAATATGAGACGCCCTTGAATAAGAGACGCATGTACAAAAGGTAGACTGCTATAGACATATTACATGCAGGCTATTGTAATGTGGTAGCTACATCCGCCTGAGCGATTATTAGGCCTACTTATCTTAGTAAAATAAGTCAGTCTACTAATAAATACCGGGTATCATGACCAATATTGTGTCATATATAAGGCTTCTTGTTGTTGTACATGCAGTACATGCAGGCCTACTTAAGGTTACTTCATCAAGGAGGCATTATGCGGTAGCTTCCTTTGCATTTGGAGTCATGCACCGGTCGGTAACTTTTGCTGTAAATACTACTTGATAATCGGTATTTTCGTTTCGGTAAATTCAGATCTAGTCTGCATGTATAGTGGCCAAAATGTACTGGTATATGAATGTATTAGATGAGTCTACAAGATATGCTACTACAAACCATAAAACTCCCTTCATTTCCAAAATATCTGAATTATGATAAAGCGTATATGTAAGAAAAATTACTGGCGAAATTTGCCCATGACATAGGCCTAAGTGAGGAATGCAAAGGTTACCTAAGAGAATAGTAGCAAAAAACTAAGACATCTTTTTCTAATGAAAGAATGAAAACTTGAACATTTGATAAATAAGAGACGCCCCTGAATAAGAGACGCATCAATCAGGGATCTGAAAAAAATAAGAGACACGTCTCTTATTCAAAGAAATATGGTATAACATTAAGCCATGTAACCTGAACAGCTGGAGTCTGATTTTCAAAACTTCTTATTCAAAAATGTCTTATTAATGCTCGCTACCTTGTTGGCACATGTATGCGGCTTGAATGAATTGCAACAAGTGATTTCTAATGATGCAATTATTTAGTCTACAATTAAGAAATTGGCATATTATCTATAAAGATTTCATGACCATGAATAGCAATTAACAGCTTCATTCATTATATTATTAACAACCGCATATGATAATCTTAAACAATATAACATCAACATGGATTTTTGAGGACAACAATGTATGACATGTGAGGGCGCGCAAGTGTCTGAAAATGTCCTTCATTGTTGTCCGAAAAAATCTATGTTAATCTATGTTATGCGCAATTGAAATGAACTGGGCCTCAATACTGACGGTGATTGAGATTTCAAAAATGTCTTTCACATGCATAGATAGAGAAATCATCATTACGGGATACATCGTTGCCTTTCTTTTTCCACATTGTACCATAGCTCAATTAAGCATAATTCAAGTTATTGATGATCTCCTACAAAATTTCTGATCAATCAAGCGAGGATTGAAAATTCCAATTATTTCAAGGAGAAATAATTCATAGAAATCACATGTGGTGAAATAATGACAATAATACTGGCTACATCAGCTTCGATCTTGAATGTAAAAGACAACATAGTTATGACAAAAATGAACCAGATTGTACATCCGTCCGACAAGGTGGCATGCGAAAATGACCGAAGTACAGTAAGCGAAGGAGAAAAAAAGAAATAAGATGACGCTGAGCGAAGAAGGCATAAACTGAGACAATACTGTCGTTCATAAAATCAAGCAAAACTTCACATGAACATTCATCGCCACAAATAGTGAGATAGGCCCATTTTATAACTCTCTCGATCTTCTCACTGGAGCATTGGAAATCAGAATGTCCAAGATGCATCTCAAGGTAGCAAATGACGCTAAACTGCAGACATTTGGACTTCATTTTACAAAGCAATAATTCAATCTAGAAATTGAAGTTTTGAATATATTGTCTTGGTTATTTTTCATGTTTTAAATGTAGTTGGAAAGAGCCAATATTGAAAGATGGTGGTTTTATTTTCTTTTTGTTATTTCTCACAATTAATTTCATCTATGATTAGTAAAAAAATGTCTATGGTCTTGCATGACACATGGAAATTGTCCGATATCTTTATTGAGGACGAATGATTTGTTTCCACACGTTTAGCATGAAGAGGTATGAATGCTTTCTGTCTTGTTTGATAAATCCCACAGAGAGACCAAACTGTGAATGTTCACTTCAATGTCCGCCACCCAAAAACGGGAAGATATTAATTCGTAAGAGGAAACTAACGGTCGAACTTTCTATTTACGGAATACCTTCCATCAAGCATAAAATGTAACGCAGGGAAGTGTCATTATCCTAGGAGACGCAACAAAGTCAGATTCGTGATATTACGATGTCGTTCATCGGAAATACAAATCTCAAAATAATTAGTTTATCATTCCCTTTGGACGAAATATCAAGGTTAAGACAGACGTCCATCCCTCTACCATTTCATCAGCCGTTGCAGTGTTTTCAACAATAATTGGACGATAACCTTCGTGCAGAAGAATTTAGTGACAATATCTGACAATTCACAAATGCAAAAGATAAGTCAATTGTCGAATCTTCTACCCCGTGATTTTTTTCAATTTCTTAACAACTTAACCAAAGATTACTTCGGTGGCAAACGTCATTTGTGAGAAATAGTAGTACAGCATATGAAAGACGATAAAGTAGGTGAATTGGTGGACAACAATATGACACGATGTACAAGCTTTTAAGCATCAAGGTGGACTACCACCGCTCTCACTAGACGTCTTACAAACCACAACTTTGTCAGACTGGCCGCCTGCTGGGGAGGTGCCACCGCTCTCATTTGACGTCTTACAAACCACAACTTTGTGAGACTGGCCGCCTGCTGGGGAGGTGCCACCGCTTTCATTTGACGTCTTACAAACCACAACTTTGTCAGACTGGCTGCCTGCTGGGGAGGTGCCACCGCTCTCACTTGACGTCTTACAAACCACAACTTTGTCAGACTGACCGCCTGCTGGGGAGGTGCCACCGCTCTCACTTGACGTCTTACAAACCACAACTTTGTCAGACTGGCCGCCTGCTGGGGAGGTGCCACCGCTCTCATTTGACGTCTTACAAACCACAACTTTGTGAGACTGGCCGCCTGCTGGGGAGGTGCCACCGCTCTCATTTGACGTCTTACAAACCACAACTTTGTCAGACTGGCCGCCTGCTGGGGAGGTGCCACCGCTCTCACTTGACGTCTTACAAACCACAACTTTGTCAGACTGGCCGCCTGCTGGGGAGGTGCCACCGCTCTCACTTGACGTCTTACAAACCACAACTTTGTGAGACTGACCGCCTGCTGGGGAGGTGCCACCGCTCTCACTTGACGTCTTACAAACCACAACCTTGTGAGACTGGCCGCCTGCTGGGGAGGTGCCACCGCTCTCACTTGACGTCTTACAAACCACAACTTTGTCAGACTGGCCGCCTGCTGGGGAGGTGCCACCGCTCTCACTTGAAGTCTTACAAACCACAACTTTGTCAGACTGACCGCCTGCTGGGGAGGTGCCACCGCTCTCACTTGACGTCTTACAAACCACAACTTTGTGAGACTGACCGCCTGCTGGGCAGGTGCCACCGCTCTCACTTGACGTCTTACAAACCACAACTTTGTCAGACTGGCCGCCTGCTGGGCAGGTGCCACCGCTCTCACTTGACGTCTTACAAACCACAACTTTGTGAGACTGGCCGCCTGCTGGGCAGGTGCCACCGCTCTCACTTGACGTCTTACAAACCACAACTTTGTCAGACTGACCGCCTGCTGGGGAGGTGCCACCGCTCTCACTTGACGTCTTACAAACCACAACTTTGTGAGACTGACCGCCTGCTGGGGAGGTGCCACCGCTCTCACTTGACGTCTTACAAACCACAACTTTGTCAGACTGACCGCCTGCTGGGGAGGTGCCACCGCTCTCACTTGACGTCTTACAAACCACAACTTTGTCAGACTGATCGCCTGCTGGGGAGGTGCCACCGCTCTCACTTGACGTCTTACAAACCACAACTTTGTCAGACTTGCTGCCTGCTGGGGAGGTGCCACCGCTCTCACTTGACGTCTTACAAACCACAACTTTGTGAGACTGACCGCCTGCTGGGGAGGTGCCACCGCTCTCACTTGACGTCTTACAAACCACAACTTTGTCAGACTGGCCGCCTGCTGGGGAGGTGCCACCGCTCTCACCTGACGTCTTACAAACCACAACTTTGTCAGACTGGTCGCCTGCTGGGGAGGTGCCACCGCTCTCACTTGACGTCTTACAAACCACAACTTTGTCAGACTGGCCGCCTGCTGGGGAGGTGCCACCGCTCTCACTTAAAGGCTGACTAACCACAACTTTGTGAGACTGGCTGCCTCCTGGGGAGGTGCCACCGCTCTCACTTGACGTCTTACAAACCACAACTTTGTCAGACTGGCCGCCTGCTGAGGAGGTGCCACCGCTCTCATTTGACGTCTTACTAACCACAACTTTGTGAGACTATTTTCGTGTTCTGAATATACCAATTATACAATGTCTGGAACCGAAACTTTCGATTTTAGGTGACTTTTTTCAGATTTAAAATGTCAAAAATGTCAGTACAATTCGATGCATTCTGCGCTCCAATTCATTCATTGAGCGTCACAACTAATTCGGTCAATGCCTTGACATAAAATATGCTCAAATACGACCAATGTATTCCTAATTCTGGAGAATATACCTCATTATCATTAAATGGTTGCACTCGTAATCGAGAAAATATCTTCAACTTTTGCTAATTCTTCGTTTAATTGCAATTACAAGAAAAGCGAGATTTTTCTCGACGAATCGGGACCAGACCCTTCTTCATAGAGTTTAAACATGAAAACTACTGAGCTTTGTAAAAGAGGAAAAAATAAGAACTACAGGAAGACGATGTGGTTCAAGCACTCTTTATTTCTTATCTTCTTCTTTTCAAGTCGCTACTTCTTGCTATTATTCAACGGTCTATTTGATTTCATTAAAGTGCGCGTCGAAGCATTATGAAATGATGAATGATGAGGACTGCTTCAGTTCATACATCCATATTCTTGATTGATTCCATGATTAGCGTTGTATCTAAATATCTATCTTTTTCCATTGACATCGAATACATGTTTGTCGGCCTAAAATCCGAATAAACTCACATACGGTTGAATCAACAGTAGAAGTAACTAATGTCATTGACTCCTGTTATGTAATGCACGTTCAAAGCGGCTTTCACAAAACAAGGTGTAAAAAACAATTCACATGAACAACATCGAGTTCGGCTAGGTTCAACACGAAATCAGGCGGTCTGATGACAAACTGCGGCAGGAAGAAAACAAGCACATCCAGAGTTCTCTCAAAAACCCAACACAATAACAACAGAGTTCTCCATTTGTTCCTGTTCAATTGGCGTTTCCTTTTGATGACGAGAAGGAAAGTTAAGATGTTTCATTTCAGCTCACCATCTGGTTATCACTACGGAGCCTAGATGGCGACCTAATAAGCGACCCTCTTCATAAAGCTTATCTTCATGTGCTTGGGTTTTATAATGAATGGAAGCTTTGAGATACAATAAGCAAATCTGAATACTTCAACAACTTAAAGCGTACAGCAACACATAGAAAATATTAATTAATCGGCATACAATGAAGAAACGTGATATCTATGTTGTACGTGTGTTATCTATTTTCATCTAAGCACTGTACTACTGCCATTGCTCAACAAGTACATGTACATATATTTTATTACAAAAAATACTCAGTTTATCCACATTCATTTATTTTCATGAAGGTCTGAAGTTATTTGGAAGATGACTCTTTGACAACAAATTGGTCCATCGAAGACACCATCTCTTTTCTTTTTCTTTCAATAGTCTTTTTCTTCTCTAATAGAAATTTCAATTTTTCTTCCGAATCTTTCACTTTTGTTGTTGCCATCGCAATAAACTCTGCAAGTTTCTCTTTTTCGACAATAAGTTCTTGCAATTGCCGATCCGTTTCAAGGACAGAACTTTCAATATTCATGAGTGAGTCATCTGACTTCCGAAAATTGGAAAAATTTCCAATAATTTGTGCCTCCATGTTTTTCCTTTTGATATCCTCGTTCGCTCTGGCTTCATCCCTTTTTCTCTTCCTGTAGTGCTGATGTGCAGCAGAGCAGCCACTCAGAAGGTTTTCATTGATTGGAACTGCGGAATTTGTCCAACCATTAGCCGAAACTATCAACTTACTGACGACCAGTGCCTGTATAGTGTCCGGCGAGAGGCAAGATCGCTCAGACAGGACACTGAACTGCCTTTCAATTTCGCTGTTCCCATGTGGGATAACGATGACGGTTTTCACCAGTCTGCAGAGCATACAACTTTTGATTTTTTCCATTGTTGACCAGAACTCAATGGTCGATTCGCTCGAGGTGTGACATCCAGACATGGTATGATAATACCGAAGCTCCACCTCCAAATCAGAATATTCGATCCGATGAGATATGAATGGGGAGAGATGCCTCAACAACTCCATTCCCCATTTCTCGACCTTCGAGTTGGTCCGAGTTTCGGGTGCGAGAAGTCGACAAGACCGTAGGAAAGGGGAGTTGAACGGTAATGTCAGTTACCGAAATTGAAAAAATTGGTAATTGGAAAATTTTCCGGAAAAGTTTCCATTTGCATTACTACTGGCAGGTAACCCTAGATGGCCACCTAGACTGCTGTGTCCCTCCTCAATGGTTCCTCCCTTCTTCAGCGGTGGTCACTGGCAGGTAACCCTAGATGGCCACCTAGACTCCTGTGTCCCTCCTCAATGGTTCCTCCCTTCTTCAGCGGTGGTCACTGGCAGGTAACCCTAGATGGCCACCTAGACTCCTGTGTCCTTCATCAATGGTTCCTTCCTTCTTCAGCGGTGGTCACTGGCAGGTAACCCTAGATGGCCACCTAGACTCCTGTGTCCCTCCTCAATGGTTCCTCCCTTCTTCAGCGGTGGTCACTGGCAGGTAACCCTAGATGGCCACCTAGACTGCTGTGTCCCTCCTCAATGGTTCCTTCGTTCTTCAGCGGTGGTCACTGGCAGGTAACCCTAGATGGCCACCTAGACTGCTGTGTCCCTCCTCAATGGTTCCTTCGTTCTTCAGCGGTGGTCACTGGCAGGTAACCCTAGATGGCCACCTAGACTGCTGTGTCCCTCCTCAATGGTTCCTTCGTTCTTCAGCGGTGGTCACTGGCAGGTAACCCTAGATGGCCACCTAGACTGCTGTGTCCCTCCTCAATGGTTCCTTCCTTCTTCAGCGGTGGTCACTGGCAGGTAACCCTAGATGGCCAACTAGACTGCTGTGTCCCTCCTCAATGGTTCCTTCCTTCTTCAGAGGTGGTCAGATTGAACAGTCTACGGTCAGTGGAATCCGCAGATTGTTACGGAATGTTGTCTAGTTTTCGTATAAGAGAAACGTTTTAGAGAAATGTTTGTATAAAAAGCACTTCAGTATCAAGTTGTTTTGTAATTTAGTTTGAAATAGTATGACAAGGAAACGAGAATGTTGCCTATTTCACCTCTTCACCGTGTCAGTCTCCCACAGGCTTCAATGTCATGAGAGGCGTGTTGGTGAAGAATGTTGATGTGATACTCTTGTACTACAACCCGAAACCGCTACAAATATTGATATCAAAGTTCACCAATCAATGACAACTTTTGACGTAATGTGCGCTTCTTCATAAACGAACAATGAAGATGACGGCACAATTAAATCAGTTGGTTGACATCCTATTCCTCTTTACTTGTACAACGAGATTGTTGCGCATCTTAGCAAATGGAAAGAGAAACATGAAGGAACAATTTAGGAATCAAAGTGTTGATTTCCAGTCAAGAATTACGGACTCTCTTCATCTTCATTAATTCTCACTAATCCATGTCTTTCCCATGTGTAAAGAAACCGCCGACGTAATTGTAGGACGATTTAATAACAGATAGGTACTAAAGTAATCAAAGTGGATGGTCATCCACTCAGAAAGCCAATGATAGCTCGGTTGACATTTATCGATTTCTATGCCATATCAAGATGATATTCAAGGTCATAGATCTCAGACCGAACAATGAATGTAACACTGATCAATCTTCTACACCTATCTGAACATGTTGAGACAAATTTTTCGCAATTACAATATTCAATTTTCGTAGTATCTGACAGTATATTTCGCTATATACAAAAGAGCCATGACCACACGGTGCTTAGCATTCATAATGTGACAATAAGAGTTTCCGGTGATACATCCACATAAAACAGTGAGGCCAATATCTCGAAGTTTCTCTGTTTCCTTAAATAATTCGCAGAATATCTAATTTAGCTATCTGGTTCTGCTGTTAGAGAAGAAGACCTCTATGTTTGTACATGGTGTACCCTATGAACTTGTAGGACACACCTTCGGGTAAATTCGGTGCCGCCTTGTTCAAATCAATCTACTATTGCAGCCCCACCAGCTGTACAGTACGTTTTATCTACCTACACTATGTGATGCTGGGGTGACCTCTGAGAGGAGGGCCTTGGATTCAAATCACGAGATTTCAGCCTAAGGAACCGATAAGCCACTTCAAGAGAAAGCCGAATAAAGAACTTAGACGAGCAATGAAGATCGAATGGATAAGTGAGTGGCTGAGTGAGTGAATTAATGAAAGAATGAGGAAATGATTGAGTAAGTGAGATCTCCGTCCTAACGACACATTTCTTCCTAATCATTAGAGAATGTCAACGTAATGAATAACAAAGAAACATCGTTCACTATTTGTTCAAGTTTGGCCATTCTTGGAAAATTGTATAGTTAAAGAAGGCTTCTCAAGAATAAGAAGAGTTTTGATGTCCGATATTTCGCATTTCTTTGTCAAAGGATTAAATAACTAATTAAATTAAATTAACAGTAAATTAATTAAATTAACTGACTAAATAATATCATTTAGTCCTTTGACAAAGAAATACAAAATATCGGACAGCAAAACTTGTATTATTCTTGAGAAGCCAGAGACAATTATTTAACTATCTGTTTAGACAAGTAACCTGGCAATTGATGTAAACATGTAATGAGTAGCGCCTCAATCTCGGATGCGGTATTAAGTGATTGCAGAATGCAGTCCGCTCTCCACGTGCCTGCGTTAAAGCAGTGCCTTCCTGGCTAATTCACGCTCTCAACAGTTGGTCCGGTGGCCTTGTGGCTAGAGGGTCTGCTTGCACGTCCTCTAACTCCAATGTCGCTGGTTCAAACCTACCCACGACTGATGAGGCCCAACAGGCCGAAACATGTCTCGTGGTGGTTACATCTGTTGAGATTTGATATATTTAACTATCGTTCACTATATTGAAATATTATTCAATTAAAAGATTGCCAACATCTTTTATTGTTCAATTAGTATGTCACAGGCGATGTAGTAATTATTCAATCACTAATGCGCTGTAATCCCATTGTCCAATTAATTTACACACTTGCCTTCATGTCACTTGCGTGTAACTTGGAAACAAGCTCCTTTACACGGCAATCTTGATCAATTGCATGATTATTCATTACGATAATGTTTCTGAAAACCTCCACAGATCCGTTTCTAAAACGTGCAGACAGACTTGTTAGGAGACACGAAAGATGACTTTTCAAGAATTGTCTGACAATTCTGTAACAGACAATACATTTGAAAAAGATCCGATGCTTGAATGTGATGATTTCTTCCTACGAATCTCCAACGTTTTAGATAAATTTCAATTCTGAAGAGATCTTTTCAAACGTTTTGACATTTCCACTTATTTCACAGGCGCAGGAATCAAAGAAATAAAGA
Source organism: Prostheceraeus crozeri (assembly GCA_907163375.1). NCBI lineage: Eukaryota > Metazoa > Platyhelminthes > Polycladida > Euryleptidae > Prostheceraeus > Prostheceraeus crozeri. Next base: position 78,757 of record CAJQUW010015083.1, read on the forward strand.
AATAGAACCTTGTCTTCTCAATGACGGGATAGCAGCTGCTATGACGTTCTAAGTTAGCAGCACAGCAGCAAATTGCAAAAGAAAACAATGGAAAGCAAATGAATGAGATGAAATGAATAATACTGAAGCGCTTTGTAGAATAGAAGGTCTCCGATCAGGAAGTCGTGCAGAACAGGAAGAGAAAAGGAATAACTTCGAACGTCTGACCATATCCGAGCAGATGAAATTGCCATCAGCAAACAGTTGTTGTTCTAATGACTGAAACAAATCGAAAACTCGGATTTCTGTTGTTCAAAGCATAACGGACCATTACTTTCACAGAATTAGACAGTTCGCCTCTTCTTCTTTTTGTCTAGAAAGGAAACATTGGAACATGTAACATAAATGAAATGGCACAATCTCCTGACTAAATACCATAGCAATCGAACAATGAGCAGTCAGTTCAACATTAAACACGCCAAATTGTGCGAAGTTTCAGTGACTGTTATCAACCGGATCACACAGCAAAGAGACACAGTCGATGTCAAGTTCTACAGAGATGTTTGTGAACGTTTTTTCATGCGCCTGCTAACTTTTTTAATAATGATCGGAGGGCCCAACATTATCGAGAAAACTTTCGAGCAATGATCTGAATTGTTCGAATCTGAAGGAATCGTGACGATCGGAGCATTTTGAAGGAATTCAGAGCAATCCGCAAGCGAGGCACGACTATTTTTCCTATCTCTGTAAGGTATTAAAAATTTCTTTTTGCCCACTTATTAAGTTCCTGCATGTGCCATCTGTTTGAATCAGTTTGCACTTCTAGCAAAGTGACACGATTAAACAATCTAATCCTGTGATTACTTTAGATCGCGGAAGCGAGAGAAATTAATGTTCATCAGAAAATGAATACCCTCACAGTTCACCGATGATGCGATCTATTCAGAAGAGTTTTAAAAAAACTAAATATATATTTAATTCTCTCTGACTAACTTTGCTTCCGAATACAAGCCCGCCTACCAGACCTGGTGAAGAAGTATGTTGAATCTTTGTGACAATGAGGGCTTAATAAATAGGCATTTTGTGAACTCAACTGTCTCTTTATGGAATTGAGGAATGGAACATCGAGAGTGTTTCGCACACGGAAATCTAAAGGAGAGATGAAAGTATAGCAAGAAGAGTCAAATCGATCAAATACGACTCCAATTTCATTGTCATGTTCCGTCTTTATCAATGAAATTCGTTATTTTGTGTACGTGGTTTGCATCTCAGCCGAGTCCATGAAATTGGGCGGGATACGTGAAGAGAAGGACTATAATAAATGCAGTGGAAGAGAAGAAAGTTCTCCTCTTCTCCTGCTTCTACAAGTGAAAGTAACTTCATTCTGTGGGCGTCTGAATATTGAGGTGTGAATGACAGTCAGAATACGAAGTTGACCATGATCGAAGAGTCAACACAGTGATCATTTATCGCTGAGATTCCTCAAGTATCAAATGATTATGATAATTATCTATCTTCTTGTCTTAAGGAGTTGCACGAAAAGGAAAAACATCTACGCAAGACTAATGTGACACAAACGACTTTACAAAGTGATTCTCACTGATTACCCGAGTCATTACCATTTTTTGAGTTATTCTGAAGACGTATAAATGAATAGCAAAGCGAGTTTCATTAACTTAGCATCTTACACCGAACCGAAGGATCATTTCACTATCTCTTCACGAACTGTACTTCGGAACGAAGTCACAATGAGACTCTTGCTTTGAATACGTATCAAATAGACAGTACGTGAAAATCTTCTACACTCCTCTCCGGAAACAATGTCTGTATTCACTTGCACATCGTTCATTAGGTTCGAGCGACTACTCACATGAAAGCAATCTATGCTAATTATATAGGAGAAATGCTCTTCGATCAGTAACTGAGCACACAAAACTCGTCTTTCCAGCCCATGTGTGGCATACTCTCCATCAGCAAACACATGTGAATCTTATATCCAAATTAGTTTTGCCAAAAAGGCGATCTGATCTGCAGTTTCGCAGTTGTCAAGACAAGTACGTTGCTATTTGAAAGTTTCAGGCACGACCTCATTTGCACCCAAAACTTGGTGCTGGCTCCTGGACTTGACGGACTGTGGACCGCTTTGAAGACAATGAAATAAGCATCAAACGCATGTACAACGAATGCCAGCTTAAGAGATAAAACGGACTCGGATAAAGGAGGATCTCCTACGCATAATTATTGCCTGAAATGTACCTTCGAAAGTGTCCTCCAAAAATCTCCGACAATTGAAATATGGATCAACTGACGGATGTGCGATTCCCAAGACTTTTAATAAACAAAACTCATCCATCCACTGCGAACATCAACGTTCTGCACAGGTCACATGTCCATTTCAGAGATAGAATACAAGAGACGTGGGATAATAAGAGAAAGAATTAATTTACATGAAAAATGTGAGACCCAATGAGAAACATCTTCAGTCACGACTAAAGTCACGGAAGTAATAAGGAATTCACAAGTGGAAACTTCTCAGCACTCTGACGACGGTAGAAACAAATCATTCCGATAATCAGATTTCATCAAGCTCTCTTCATACAATATTCACAGAATATCTTCTCCTGCATCCAAGATCATACAAACAGTACTTGCATAGACAGTGGGACAGCTGGGATTGCTCGACATGATCACACCATTTCACTGAGCTTCCAGTGAGCTGAAAATCATCGAACGATAGGCATAGATATAGACAATATTCCATTCCGACATAGTACATGATATAGACATAGATATAGACAATATTCCATTCCGACATAGTGCATGGTCTTGACATTGATAGAGAAAAAATTCCATTTCCACATAGAACACGGTCTAGACATAGATAGATATAGACAATATTCCATTCCGACATAGTGCATGGTCTTGACATTGTATACCATGTATATAAGACTGATATCTTTGATAATGCCCAGAAATTCATTAACGGCCCGGAAATCATGGCCTGGAAATGAAACCATAGAAATATTTCGCAACATGGCATACAATGATTATGACATCTACATTTTTCGGGCTGTCAATGGCAAATTGTCGGGCCGCTAACGCGGCCCTCTAATTTGCCATTGACGCCCTCAAAACATAGCTGTCATCATATCATTGATAGATATAATATTCCATTCTGACATAGAACACGGTCTAGACATAGATATAGACAATATTCCATTCCGACATAGAACATGATCTTGACAAAGATATGGACAGCATTCCATTCCGACATAGAACAGTTTAGGGTGATATTTTGACTTTTGTCCAGAATTCACAGAAACGAGGATATCATGGAGAATTTGAAAGATGAGAATGCGAGCTCTCGAATGATGCCGGTCGTCACATGGCAAACCCACGGATTTTCAAATAAACGGGTTTACTTTGCAGAAACCTTGTAATGTCTTTTTTTCATCTATCAGCTTTGTTGAGCAAGTGTTGATTAATTTCAGAAAAAATGGCCTTGTGACGTCATTTCACTGCATAACGTCTTTTTCTGCATTCAAAAAGACAAAACCTCGTATTTCCATCCTTTCAAGATTGTTTTTACATCGTAGAATTATAGCAAGATATCAAAGCAGGACAGAGCAACGTGGTTAAATGACGTCCATTTTCCAAGCGCAGCTTTTTGATCACGATTATATTAAGTGGCATGAAATATTGCTTTAAGGCCACTGTACACAAAGAAATGAAGACACAAATTCAGTGCATGCATGATCAGTCATAAGTCTATAACTGTTGCAATTTCACTGGGCAGACTATTCCAACATTGAGCAGAGGAGGCAGAGAAGTGTTTCTTTGCCACCGTTTTTAGGCGGAATCTTGGCATCTCAATTAAGTTATTTGATGCCGAGCGCAGATGCGAGCGATTGGACAAGGAATTGACCGAAATTATCAATTCACGAAGGTAACCCGGAGCATAACCATGAAGGCATTTATACACAAGAGTCACAAGCCGAAGATGTACTCGTGAAGTCACAGGTAGCCATCGCAATGCATTCAAAGCAGGTGTGATGTGAGTTGCTCTATGGAGATTGTATTCATTACACGTTGAAGCCGTGATAGCTGGACCTCCGGAATACCCGACAAAACAGAAGTACAATAGTCCAACTTGAGGAACACCAGAGCAGTAACAAGAGATGATGCGAGAGGAGGTGTGATGTGAGCTGCTCTAGGGAGATTGTATTCATTACACGTTGAAGCCGTGATAGCTGGCCCTCCGGAATACCCGACAAAACAGAAGTACAATAGTCCAACTTGAGGAACACCAGAGCAGTAACAAGAGATGATGCGAGAGGAGGTGTGATGTGAGCTGCTCTAGGGAGATTGTATTCATTACACGTTGAAGCCGTGATAGCTGGCCCTCCGGAATACCCGACAAAACAGAAGTACAATAGTCCAACTTGAGGAACACCAGAGCAGTAACAAGAGATGATGCGAGAGGAGGTGTGATGTGAGCTGCTCTAGGGAGATTGTATTCATTACACGTTGAAGCCGTGATAGCTGGCCCTCCGGAATACCCGACAAAGCAGAAGTACAATAGTCCAACTTGAGGAACACCAGAGCAGTAACAGAGATGATGCGAGAGAACGTGTGATGGAAGGACGAACACAGAGCAGCTGTCTTAAGCTACCAAAACTGGAGGCAACTGTTTTCGAGACATTGGGAGAAAATGACCAAGTCGAATCCAATACAGCTCCAAGACATCGAAGTTGACAGACAGAAAAATGGTCAGCTTAAAAGCATGAACATGCGCATGGCCAACATGTACAGAAGTATGTGAAGTGTGAAACAGCACCTCTTCTCCAAGATCCATGTAATTTTTAAACATTTAATACTTCAGAAAACCGATCCCGGATTCGAAATTTTATTAGATCGCGTATAATAAAGCTTCGAATCCGAGACTGGTTTTCTGAAGCATTATATGCTTAAAAAGCAAGTCCAGCATAGAAATATCTTTAGACTGAGAGCAAGCATTCTTCTCTATCTCTGACTTCTCTAACTTGTCGTCAAATCTCAGGAAAATCTGATAGAGAATAATGGAAAATATTCGACCTTACCTTCCTCTGTTTAGGAACATTGGGGCAGGTTTTGCAAAACCGGTGATGGGACGCAAACTTCAACCTTCGCAAAAAGCCGTACATTGTTTTGTTCAAGTCGCCAGCTTGCACAACATTATCAAGCGACTTAACATAATCACGAGATGAAAAGATTTTGCTGTCAGTCTAAATCCGACGTCTCAGCGACGACGGCTTGTCAATGAGATGATTGATAACGTAACTCCGACGTCTCAGCGACGACGGCTTGTCAATGAGATGATTCATAACGTAACTCCGACGTCTCAGATATCACTGTAGTGACCTTCCAGTCCACGAGCCCAGGGTCGTTTCGTCAAGTACATTTATAATCCGCAATCTGTATGCTGCGTCGATATTCAGCACTTTAAATCTTTTTCCTATATATCCCTAGAACCTCAACAGAACAGAGAATCGAACCAATGTCAGGAAAGGCAAAGGCCTCACCACAAGGCTGCTGAGCCATGGCAGTCCGACTCTCCGCTTTGTATAGGGACTGGAATGAACAGCATCTGCCTGTTGATGGCAATTTCAGGTGCTTCACTAGACGGTGATCCTTGTTTATGTTGCTAGATTTTAAGAGGAGTCTCTAATTATTGAAACATGCAGTAGTTAGAGGTTAGTAGAGCAAGCTGATCTCTTGCAAGTCAATTTATCAAAATAATTTGTATTTTAAAAAGAATTGATAACAAACATGAATATTTGCAACACGGTTAGCTACAAGGTACCGCCAGCTAACCACTGTGTACCACTGAAAGCCGCCATCTTGAGTACTGTCATGAAAACGCATATCCGCGACGGAACACTGTTTCCAATGTGCATGCTCATACTACATTTCCATGTCTGTTTCAGATCTTTGCAAATGACAATTTCAGACATTTCCAGATGGATGTCAGATTTCTCCAATTGAGTTTCAGATATCTACAGAAACTCCAACACCATCCACATTTCTTCATTACATCTCTTAGTTCCTCCTCGTGCTGGTGTAGATGTTCAAAGGATTTCATAACTGGGATAACTAACTTGCTAATTTGAAACTAAAATCTCACTCTTTCTGTCAGAACTACAATCTAATCATCTCCAATCCTATAATAAATTATTCTACCGTCCATTCTTCAGTCAACTGTTGAACGTGAAAACATAATTACAGTACTTTGAGCTGCAAGTCTGCTGTGTGCTGATGACGGTGTGTAGTACCCTGACAACACGACAGCGTCTGCCATCATTCATGTCATTACAGCATTCTAGACAATGCACCTCGGCCGATTTTACTGTTAACAATCAGCGCCTAGGAGTTAATGACATGTAAAAATAGAGTCTTGTCCAGCCTCTTCAATAGAAATCTCATCCACTGATGCAACATATTTGACACAAGCTCAATAAATTATTCACGTTGCTGTCAACTTTCTTTGCACTCTTTACAAAAATCAGCGTATTTCTGTAGGACTGCATCATTCAAGCTGTTAGATCAGTTTGTGAAGTTTATCACATCCTGTACATACAGCTCAGCGACCAGTCCATCAATATTTCACCCGAAATAATTAGATTCTATCTAGGCAGTTGCTGACCCTCCACTTTTGCCCTTGAATTGTGCCCCTTGCATGCGCCCTTAACAGATTGAGGTGTGCAGTCTATGCAAAGTCGCTGGTTGAAACCTGACCATGACAAATAGAGTCCAATAGTCCGACATGTCCCGCTACATTGGTTTAAACCTCAGTTCAATCCACAAGATCATGAAAACTCTTTTTGCAGCAGATCAGATATGGGAAGAAATACGGATGAATGAATTCGTAAAATTATCAAAATTTACGTCTTAGTCAAACTGCTAACTGTTTATTTAGAGGAAAATTAAAATAACAAACACAGGAAACTGCTACCTAACTAAACGAGAATCGAGAACACCAGATTCTCATATTTATTGATTCATCAAGGAGAAATACATTCACGCTGACAATTACCAACATGCTTGATGGTTATCCTTCTAGTTTAGAAGTTTCTTGTGCACGTTTCTCACATCAATTTTCCTGACAACGAACGAAGACGTTACTAATTGAGTGTATGGATAGATGAACTGTAATTCAATAACACCGACTTGAATGACATAAGCTTTGAAACACAGTTTATGTAGTTGCATGCATCTCGACATTGTAGTATTCCCCAAATACCGAACGTAAAACAGATCTATCCTTACAAAACTTCGTGACATCAAAGCTGACTTAAGCTCTGAATTCATAAGAATAATTCAATAATTTCCGCCGTCATTTGAGTAGTATTTGAAAACATGTCCATATAAAAGATGTCAGCAGGCATTATCACGATTGTAAAGCTCTGCATTCATTCTGAGGGAAGTAGTCGACATCCACAAAGATGGATTGCTTACACAGACAAGGAAATTGATGTGTGTCGCCATCACATCAAATCTTAGAAATCAGTCATAGAACTCACGTCAGTTTCCAACGCCATTTGCTTTCCAGACTGTCATGGACAAAAATATCTGACGCTCTACGCATGTGATAACAAAGGACTGGACCACAGAATCAGATTGTTTAATCGTATCACTTTGCTAGAGTTACAAACTGATTCAAAGCAATGGCACACGCAGGAACTTAATAAGTGGGTAAAAAGAAATTTTTAATACCTTGCAGAGATAGGAAAATTAGTCGTGCGTCGCTTGCGGATTGCTCTGAATTCCTTCAAAATGCTCCGATCGTCACGATTCCTTCAGATTCGAACAATTCAGATCATTGCTCGAACGTTTTCTCGATAATGTTGGGTCCTCCGATCATTTTAAAAAAAGTTAACAGGCTCACGAAAAAACCTTCACAAACATCTCTGTAGAACTTGACATCGACTGTGTCTCTTTGCTGTGTGATCCGGTTGATAACAGTCACTGAAATTTTGCACAATTTGGCGAGTTTGATGATGAACTGGCTGCTCATTGTTCGATTGCTATGGTATTTAGTCAGGAGATTGTGCCATTTCATTTACGTTACATGTTCCAATGTTTCCCTTCTAGTCAAACGGAAGAAGAGACGACTTGTCTCATTCTGTGGACTGGACACTGAAAACAATAATTGGACATGCGTTGTCAAGACACCCAAACAATGGCGGCTTCCAGCGGTTGACTATGGCCTAGCACCTTGTCAATGATTCACGTTTACCATCGTTTCCCTTCAAGTGCAAAAGCATTGCAGTAAAACAACTTGCAAGAATAGAAGGATGTCATCAGGCTTCAAAATTTAAGGCACAAAAATTCCTTGGCAGCCGCAGACGCTGCGTTTCGCCCTACATGGGTTAGTTAGTACGGCTCGGAATGGCCCAAGCTAGTTTCAGTTATCTAGAATAGTTGAAGGACTGCACTGCGCTTATTTATCTTGGCAGCCGCAGACGTTGCGTTTCTCCCTACAAGGGTTAGTTAGTACGGCTCGGAATGGCCCAAGCTAGTTTCAGTTATCTAGAATAGTTGAAGGACTGCACTGCGCTTATTTATCTTGGCAGCCGCAGACGCTGCGTTTCTCCCTACATGGGTTAGTTAGTACGGCTCGGAATGGCCCAAGCTAGTTTCAGTTATCTAGAATAGTTGAAGGACTGCACTGCGCTTATTTATCTTGGCAGCCGCAGACGCTGCGTTTCGCCCTACAAGGGTTAGTTAGTACGGCTCGGAATGGCCCAAGCTAGTTTCAGTTATCTAGAATAGTTGAAGGACTGCACTGCGCTTATTTATCTTGGCAGCCGCAGACGTTGCGTTTCTCCCTACATGGGTTAGTTAGTACGGCTCGGAATGGCCCAAGTTAGTTTCAGTTATCTAGAATAGTTGAAGGGCTGCACTGCGCTTATTTATCTTGGCAGCCGCAGACGCTGCGTTTCTCCCTACATGGTTAGTTAGTACGGCTCGGAATGGCCCAAGCTAGTTTCAGTTATCTAGAATAGTTGAAGGACTGCACTGCGCTTATTTATCTTGGCAGCCGCAGACGCTGCGTTTCTCCCTACAAGGGTTAGTTAGTACGGCTCGGAATGGCCCAAGCTAGTTTCAGTTATCTAGAATAGTTGAAGGACTGCTCTGCGCTTATTTATCTTGGCAGCCGTAGACGCTGCGTTTCGCCCTACATGGGTTAGTTAGTACGGCTCGGAATGGCCCAAGCTAGTTTCAGTTATCTAGAATAGTTGAAGGACTGCTCTGCGCTTATTTATCTTGGCAGCCGTAGACGCTGCGTTTCTCCCTACAAGGGTTAGTTAGTACGGCTCGGAATGGCCCAAGCTAGTTTCAGTTATCTAGAATAGTTGAAGGACTGCACTGCGCTTATTTATCTTGGCAGCCGCAGACGCTGCGTTTCGCCCTACAAGGGTTAGTTAGTACGGCTCGGAATGGCCCAAGCTAGTTTCAGTTATCTAGAATAGTTGAAGGACTGCTCTGCGCTTATTTATCTTGGCAGCCGTAGACGTTGCGTTTCTCCCTACATGGGTTAGTTAGTACGGCTCGGAATGGCCCAAGCTAGTTTCAGTTATCTAGAATAGTTGAAGGGCTGCACTGCGCTTATTTATCTTGGCAGCCGCAGACGCTGCGTTTCTCCCTACATGGGTTAGTTAGTACGGCTCGGAATGGCCCAAGCTAGTTTCAGTTATCTAGAATAGTTGAAGGACTGCTCTGCGCTTATTTATCTTGGCAGCCGCAGACGCTGCGTTTCTCCCTACATGGGTTAGTTAGTACGGCTCGGAATGGCCCAAGCTAGTTTCAGTTATCTAGAATAGTTGAAGGACTGCACTGCGCTTATTTATCTTGGCAGCCGTAGACGCTGCGTTTCTCCCTACATGGGTTAGTTAGTACGGCTCGGAATGGCCCAAGCTAGTTTCAGTTATCTAGAATAGTTGAAGGACTGCTCTGCGCTTATTTATCTTGGCAGCCGCAGACGCTGCGTTTCTCCCTACATGGGTTAGTTAGTACGGCTCGGAATGGCCCAAGCTAGTTTCAGTTATCTAGAATAGTTGAAGGGCTGCACTGCGCTTATTTATCTTGGCAGCCGCAGACGCTGCGTTTCGCCCTACATGGGTTAGTTAGTACGGCTCGGAATGGCCCAAGCTAGTTTCAGTTATCTAGAATAGTTGAAGGACTGCACTGCGCTTATTTATCTTGGCAGCCGCAGACGCTGCGTTTCGCCCTACAAGGGTTAGTTAGTACGGCTCGGAATGGCCCAAGCTAGTTTCAGTTATCTAGAATAGTTGAAGGACTGCACTGCGCTTATTTATCTTGGCAGCCGCAGACGCTGCGTTTCTCCCTACATGGGTTAGTTAGTACGGCTCGGAATGGCCCAAGCTAGTTTCAGTTATCTAGAATAGTTGAAGGACTGCACTGCGCTTATTTATCTTGGCAGCCGCAGACGTTGCGTTTCTCCCTACATGGGTTAGTTAGTACGGCTCGGAATGGCCCAAGCTAGTTTCAGTTATCTAGAATAGTTGAAGGGCTGCACTGCGCTTATTTATCTTGGCAGCCGTAGACGCTGCGTTTCTCCCTACATGGGTTAGTTAGTACGGCTCGGAATGGCCCAAGCTAGTTTCAGTTATCTAGAACAGTTGAAGGACTGCTCTGCGCTTATTTATCTTGGCAGCCGCAGACGCTGCGTTTCGCCCTACAAGGGTTAGTTAGTACGGCTCGGAATGGCCCAAGTTAGTTTCAGTTATCTAGAATAGTTGAAGGACTGCACTGCGCTTATTTATCTTGGCAGCCGTAGACGCTGCGTTTCTCCCTACATGGGTTAGTTAGTACGGCTCGGAATGGCCCAAGCTAGTTTCAGTTATCTAGAATAGTTGAAGGACTGCTCTGCGCTTATTTATCTTGGCAGCCGCAGACGCTGCGTTTCGCCCTACAAGGGTTAGTTAGTACGGCTCGGAATGGCCCAAGCTAGTTTCAGTTATCTAGAATAGTTGAAGGACTGCACTGCGCTTATTTATCTTGGCAGCCGCAGACGTTTGCGTTTCTCCCTACATGGGTTAGTTAGTACGGCTCGGAATGGCCCAAGCTAGTTTCAGTTATCTAGAATAGTTGAAGGACTGCACTGCGCTTATTTATCTTGGCAGCCGCAGACGCTGCGTTTCTCCCTACATGGGTTAGTTAGTACGGCTCGGAATGGCCCAAGCTAGTTTCAGTTATCTAGAATAGTTGAAGGACTGCACTGCGCTTATTTATCTTGGCAGCCGCAGACGCTGCGTTTCTCCCTACATGGGTTAGTTAGCACGGCTCGGAATGGCCCAAGCTAGTTTCAGTTATCTAGAATAGTTGAAGGACTGCTCTGCGCTTATTTATCTTGGCAGCCGCAGACGTTGCGTTTCGCCCTACAAGGGTTAGTTAGTACGGCTCGGAATGGCCCAAGCTAGTTTCAGTTATCTAGAATAGTTGAAGGACTGCTCTGCGCTTATTTATCTTGGCAGCCGCAGACGCTGCGTTTCGCCCTACAAGGGTTAGTTAGTACGGCTCGGAATGGCCCAAGCTAGTTTCAGTTATCTAGAATAGTTGAAGGACTGCTCTGCGCTTATTTATCTTGGCAGCCGCAGACGCTGCGTTTCTCCCTACATGGGTTAGTTAGTACGGCTCGGAATGGCCCAAGCTAGTTTCAGTTATCTAGAATAGTTGAAGGACTGCACTGCGCTTATTTATCTTGGCAGCCGTAGACGCTGCGTTTCTCCCTACATGGGTTAGTTAGTACGGCTCGGAATGGCCCAAGCTAGTTTCAGTTATCTAGAATAGTTGAAGGACTGCTCTGCGCTTATTTATCTTGGCAGCCGCAGACGCTGCGTTTCTCCCTACATGGGTTAGTTAGTACGGCTCGGAATGGCCCAAGCTAGTTTCAGTTATCTAGAATAGTTGAAGGGCTGCACTGCGCTTATTTATCTTGGCAGCCGCAGACGCTGCGTTTCGCCCTACATGGGTTAGTTAGCACGGCTCGGAATGGCCCAAGCTAGTTTCAGTTATCTAGAATAGTTGAAGGACTGCTCTGCGCTTATTTATCTTGGCAGCCGCAGACGTTGCGTTTCGCCCTACAAGGGTTAGTTAGTACGGCTCGGAATGGCCCAAGCTAGTTTCAGTTATCTAGAATAGTTGAAGGACTGCACTGCGCTTATTTATCTTGGCAGCCGCAGACGCTGCGTTTCGCCCTACATGGGTTAGTTAGTACGGCTCGGAATGGCCCAAGCTAGTTTCAGTTATCTAGAATAGTTGAAGGACTGCTCTGCGCTTATTTATCTTGGCAGCCGCAGACGCTGCGTTTCGCCTACAAGGGTTAGTTAGTACGGCTCGGAATGGCCCAAGCTAGTTTCAGTTATCTAGAATAGTTGAAGGACTGCTCTGCGCTTATTTATCTTGGCAGCCGCAGACGCTGCGTTTCTCCCTACATGGGTTAGTTAGTACGGCTCGGAATGGCCCAAGCTAGTTTCAGTTATCTAGAATAGTTGAAGGACTGCACTGCGCTTATTTATCTTGGCAGCCGCAGACGCTGCGTTTCTCCCTACATGGGTTAGTTAGTACGCCTCGGAATGGCCCAAGCTAGTTTCAGTTATCTAGAATAGTTGAAGGACTGCTCTGCGCTTATTTATCTTGGCAGCCGCAGACGCTGCGTTTCTCCCTACATGGGTTAGTTAGTACGGCTCGGAATGGCCCAAGCTAGTTTCAGTTATCTGGAATAGTTGAAGGGCTGCACTGCGCTTATTTATCTTGGCAGCCGCAGACGCTGCGTTTCGCCCTACATGGGTTAGTTAGTACGGCTCGGAATGGCCCAAGCTAGTTTCAGTTATCTAGAATAGTTGAAGGACTGCACTGCGCTTATTTATCTTGGCAGCCGCAGACGCTGCGTTTCGCCCTACAAGGGTTAGTTAGTACGGCTCGGAATGGCCCAAGCTAGTTTCAGTTATCTAGAATAGTTGAAGGACTGCACTGCGCTTATTTATCTTGGCAGCCGCAGACGCTGCGTTTCGCCCTACATGGGTTAGTTAGTACGGCTCGGAATGGCCCAAGGTAGTTTCAGTTATCTAGAATAGTTGAAGGACTGCACTGCGCTTATTTATCTTGGCAGCCGCAGACGCTGCGTTTCGCCCTACAAGGGTTAGTTAGTACGGCTCGGAATGGCCCAAGCTAGTTTCAGTTATCTAGAATAGTTGAAGGACTGCACTGCGCTTATTTATCTTGGCAGCCGCAGACGCTGCGTTTCTCCCTACATGGGTTAGTTAGTACGGCTCGGAATGGCCCAAGTTAGTTTCAGTTATCTAGAATAGTTGAAGGACTGCACTGCGCTTATTTATCTTGGCAGCCACAGACGCTGCGTTTCTCCCTACATGGGTTAGTTAGTACGGCTCGGAATGGCCCAAGTTAGTTTCAGTTATCTAGAATAGTTGAAGGACTGCACTGCGCTTATTTATCTTGGCAGCCGCAGACGCTGCGTTTCTCCCTACATGGGTTAGTTAGCACGGCTCGGAATGGCCCAAGCTAGTTTCAGTTATCTAGAATAGTTGAAGGACTGCACTGCGCTTATTTATCTTGGCAGCCGCAGACGCTGCGTTTCGCCCTACATGGGTTAGTTAGTACGGCTCGGAATGGCCCAAGTTAGTTTCAGTTATCTAGAATAGTTGAAGGACTGCACTGCGCTTATTTATCTTGGCAGCCGCAGACGTTGCGTTTCTCCCTACATGGGTTAGTTAGTACGGCTCGGAATGGCCCAAGCTAGTTTCAGTTATCTAGAATAGTTGAAGGACTGCACTGCGCTTATTTATCTTGGCAGCCGCAGACGCTGCGTTTCGCCCTACAAGGGTTAGTTAGTACGGCTCGGAATGGCCCAAGCTAGTTTCAGTTATCTAGAATAGTTGAAGGACTGCACTGCGCTTATTTATCTTGGCAGCCGCAGACGCTGCGTTTCGCCCTACAAGGGTTAGTTAGTACGGCTCGGAATGGCCCAAGCTAGTTTCAGTTATCTAGAATAGTTGAAGGACTGCACTGCGCTTATTTATCTTGGCAGCCGTAGACGCTGCGTTTCTCCCTACATGGGTTAGTTAGTACGGCTCGGAATGGCCCAAGCTAGTTTCAGTTATCTAGAATAGTTGAAGGACTGCACTGCGCTTATTTATCTTGGCAGCCGCAGACGCTGCGTTTCGCCCTACATGGGTTAGTTAGTACGGCTCGGAATGGCCCAAGGTAGTTTCAGTTATCTAGAATAGTTGAAGGACTGCACTGCGCTTATTTATCTTGGCAGCCACAGACGTTGCGTTTCTCCCTACATGGGTTAGTTAGTACGGCTCGGAATGGCCCAAGTTAGTTTCAGTTATCTAGAATAGTTGAAGGACTGCACTGCGCTTATTTATCTTGGCAGCCGCAGACGCTGCGTTTCGCCCTACAAGGGTTAGTTAGTACGGCTCGGAATGGCCCAAGCTAGTTTCAGTTATCTAGAATAGTTGAAGGACTGCACTGCGCTTATTTATCTTGGCAGCCGCAGACGCTGCGTTTCTCCCTACATGGGTTAGTTAGTACGGCTCGGAATGGCCCAAGCTAGTTTCAGTTATCTAGAATAGTTGAAGGACTGCACTGCGCTTATTTATCTTGGCAGCCGCAGACGCTGCGTTTCGCCCTACAAGGGTTAGTTAGTACGGCTCGGAATGGCCCAAGCTAGTTTCAGTTATCTAGAATAGTTGAAGGACTGCACTGCGCTTATTTATCTTGGCAGCCGCAGACGCTGCGTTTCTCCCTACATGGGTTAGTTAGCACGGCTCGGAATGGCCCAAGTTAGTTTCAGTTATCTAGAATAGTTGAAGGACTGCACTGCGCTTATTTATCTTGGCAGCCACAGACGCTGCGTTTCTCCCTACATGGGTTAGTTAGTACGGCTCGGAATGGCCCAAGCTAGTTTCAGTTATCTAGAATAGTTGAAGGACTGCACTGCGCTTATTTATCTTGGCAGCCGCAGACGCTGCGTTTCTCCCTACATGGGTTAGTTAGCACGGCTCGGAATGGCCCAAGCTAGTTTCAGTTATCTAGAATAGTTGAAGGACTGCACTGCGCTTATTTATCTTGGCAGCCGCAGACGTTGCGTTTCTCCCTACATGGGTTAGTTAGTACGGCCCGGAATGGCCCAAGCTAGTTTCAGTTATCTAGAATAGTTGAAGGACTGCTCTGCGCTTATTTATCTTGGCAGCCGCAGACGCTGCGTTTCGCCCTACAAGGGTTAGTTAGTACGGCTCGGAATGGCCCAAGCTAGTTTCAGTTATCTAGAATAGTTGGAGGACTGCACTGCGCTTATTTATCTTGGCAGCCGCAGACGTTGCGTTTCGCCCTACAAGGGTTAGTTAGTACGGCTCGGAATGGCCCAAGTTAGTTTCAGTTATCTAGAATAGTTGAAGGACTGCACTGCGCTTATTTATCTTGGCAGCCGCAGACGCTGCGTTTCGTCCTACAAGGGTTAGTTAGTACGGCTCGGAATGGCCCAAGCTAGTTTCAGTTATCTAGAATAGTTGAAGGACTGCACTGCGCTTATTTATCTTGGCAGCCGCAGACGCTGTGTTTCGCCCTACATGGGTTAGTTAGTACGGCTCGGAATGGCCCAAGCTAGTTTCAGTTATCTAGAATAGTTGAAGGACTGCTCTGCGCTTATTTATCTTGGCAGCCGCAGACGCTGCGTTTCTCCCTACATGGGTTAGTTAGCACGGCTCGGAATGGCCCAAGTTAGTTTCAGTTATCTAGAATAGTTGAAGGACTGCACTGCGCTTATTTATCTTGGCAGCCGTAGACGCAGCGTTTCTCCCTACAAGGGCTAGTTAGTACGGCTCGGAATGGCCCAAGCTAGTTTCAGTTATCTAGAATAGTTGAAGGACTGCACTGCGCTTATTTATCTTGGCAGCCACAGACGTTGCGTTTCGCCCTACATGGGTTAGTTAGTACGGCTCGGAATGGCCCAAGCTAGTTTCAGTTATCTAGAATAGTTGAAGGACTGCACTGCGCTTATTTATCTTGGCAGCCGCAGACGCTGCGTTTCGCCCTACATGGGTTAGTTAGTACGGCTCGGAATGGCCCAAGCTAGTTTCAGTTATCTAGAATAGTTGAAGGACTGCACTGCGCTTATTTATCTTGGCAGCCGCAGACGCTGTGTTTCTCCCTACATGGGTTAGTTAGTACGGCTCGGAATGGCCCAAGGTAGTTTCAGTTATCTAGAATAGTTGAAGGACTGCACTGCGCTTATTTATCTTGGCAGCCGCAGACGCTGCGTTTCGCCCTACAAGGGTTAGTTAGTACGGCTCGGAATGGCCCAAGCTAGTTTCAGTTATCTAGAATAGTTGAAGGACTGCACTGCGCTTATTTATCTTGGCAGCCGCAGACGCTGCGTTTCTCCCTACAAGGGTTAGTTAGTACGGCTCGGAATGGCCCAAGCTAGTTTCAGTTATCTAGAATAGTTGAAGGACTGCACTGCGCTTATTTATCTTGGCAGCCGCAGACGTTGCGTTTCGCCCTACAAGGGTTAGTTAGTACGGCTCGGAATGGCCCAAGCTAGTTTCAGTTATCTAGAATAGTTGAAGGACTGCACTGCGCTTATTTATCTTGGCAGCCGCAGACGCTGCGTTTCGCCCTACAAGGGTTAGTTAGTACGGCTCGGAATGGCCCAAGCTAGTTTCAGTTA
This sequence comes from Prostheceraeus crozeri, assembly GCA_907163375.1. Taxonomy (NCBI): domain Eukaryota; kingdom Metazoa; phylum Platyhelminthes; order Polycladida; family Euryleptidae; genus Prostheceraeus; species Prostheceraeus crozeri. The sequence continues at coordinate 95,492 of CAJQUW010015083.1, forward strand.
TCTAGAATAGTTGAAGGACTGCACTGCGCTTATTTATCTTGGCAGCCGCAGACGTTGCGTTTCTCCCTACATGGGTTAGTTAGTACGGCTCGGAATGGCCCAAGCTAGTTTCAGTTATCTAGAATAGTTGAAGGACTGCACTGCGCTTATTTATCTTGGCAGCCGCAGACGCTGTGTTTCTCCCTACATGGGTTAGTTAGTACGGCTCGGAATGGCCCAAGCTAGTTTCAGTTATCTAGAATAGTTGAAGGACTGCACTGCGCTTATTTATCTTGGCAGCCGCAGACGCTGCGTTTCTCCCTACATGGGTTAGTTAGTACGGCTCGGAATGGCCCAAGGTAGTTTCAGTTATCTAGAATAGTTGAAGGACTGCACTGCGCTTATTTATCTTGGCAGCCGCAGACGCTGCGTTTCTCCCTACATGGGTTAGTTAGTACGGCTCGGAATGGCCCAAGCTAGTTTCAGTTATCTAGAATAGTTGAAGGACTGCACTGCGCTTATTTATCTTGGCAGCCGCAGACGCTGTGTTTCTCCCTACATGGGTTAGTTAGTACGGCTCGGAATGGCCCAAGTTAGTTTCAGTTATCTAGAATAGTTGAAGGACTGCACTGCGCTTATTTATCTTGGCAGCCGCAGACGCTGCGTTTCGCCCTACATGGGTTAGTTAGTACGGCTCGGAATGGCCCAAGCTAGTTTCAGTTATCTAGAATAGTTGAAGGACTGCACTGCGCTTATTTATCTTGGCAGCCGCAGACGTTGCGTTTCGCCCTACATGGGTTAGTTAGTACGGCTCGGAATGGCCCAAGCTAGTTTCAGTTATCTAGAATAGTTGAAGGACTGCACTGCGCTTATTTATCTTGGCAGCCGCAGACGCTGCGTTTCGCCCTACATGGGTTAGTTAGTACGGCTCGGAATGGCCCAAGCTAGTTTCAGTTATCTAGAATAGTTGAAGGACTGCACTGCGCTTATTTATCTTGGCAGCCGCAGACGTTGCGTTTCTCCCTACAAGGGTTAGTTAGTACGGCTCGGAATGGCCCAAGCTAGTTTCAGTTATCTAGAATAGTTGAAGGACTGCTCTGCGCTTATTTATCTTGGCAGCCGCAGACGTTGCGTTTCTCCCTACATGGGTTAGTTAGTACGGCTCGGAATGGCCCAAGCTAGTTTCAGTTATCTAGAATAGTTGAAGGACTGCACTGCGCTTATTTATCTTGGCAGCCACAGACGCTGCGTTTCTCCCTACATGGGTTAGTTAGCACGGCTCGGAATGGCCCAAGCTAGTTTCAGTTATCTAGAATAGTTGAAGGACTGCACTGCGCTTATTTATCTTGGCAGCCGCAGACGTTGCGTTTCGCCCTACATGGGTTAGTTAGTACGGCTCGGAATGGCCCAAGCTAGTTTCAGTTATCTAGAATAGTTGAAGGACTGCACTGCGCTTATTTATCTTGGCAGCCGCAGACGTTGCGTTTCGCCCTACATGGGTTAGTTAGTACGGCTCGGAATGGCCCAAGCTAGTTTCAGTTATCTAGAACAGTTGAAGGACTGCACTGCGCTTATTTATCTTGGCAGCCGCAGACGCTGTGTTTCTCCCTACATGGGTTAGTTAGTACGGCTCGGAATGGCCCAAGCTAGTTTCAGTTATCTAGAATAGTTGGAGGACTGCACTGCGCTTATTTATCTTGGCAGCCGTAGACGCTGCGTTTCGCCCTACATGGGTTAGTTAGTACGGCTCGGAATGGCCCAAGCTAGTTTCAGTTATCTAGAATAGTTGAAGGACTGCACTGCGCTTATTTATCTTGGCAGCCGCAGACGCTGCGTTTCGCCCTACATGGGTTAGTTAGTACGGCTCGGAATGGCCCAAGCTAGTTTCAGTTATCTAGAATAGTTGAAGGACTGCACTGCGCTTATTTATCTTGGCAGCCGCAGACGCTGCGTTTCGCCCTACCAGGGTTAGTTAGTACGGCTCGGAATGGCCCAAGTTAGTTTCAGTTATCTAGAATAGTTGAAGGACTGCTCTGCGCTTATTTATCTTGGCAGCCGCAGACGCTGCGTTTCGCCCTACATGGGTTAGTTAGTACGGCTCGGAATGGCCCAAGCTAGTTTCAGTTATCTAGAATAGTTGAAGGACTGCACTGCGCTTATTTATCTTGGCAGCCGCAGACGCTGCGTTTCGCCCTACAAGGGTTAGTTAGTACGGCTCGGAATGGCCCAAGCTAGTTTCAGTTATCTAGAATAGTTGAAGGACTGCACTGCGCTTATTTATCTTGGCAGCCGCAGACGCTGCGTTTCGCCCTACATGGGTTAGTTAGTACGGCTCGGAATGGCCCAAGCTAGTTTCAGTTATCTAGAATAGTTGAAGGACTGCACTGCGCTTATTTATCTTGGCAGACGCAGACGCTGCGTTTCGCCCTACATGGGTTAGTTAGCACGGCTCGGAATGGCCCAAGCTAGTTTCAGTTATCTAGAATAGTTGAAGGACTGCACTGCGCTTATTTATCTTGGCAGCCGCAGACGTTGCGTTTCTCCCTACAAGGGTTAGTTAGTACGGCTCGGAATGGCCCAAGTTAGTTTCAGTTATCTAGAATAGTTGAAGGACTGCACTGCGCTTATTTATCTTGGCAGCCACAGACGCTGCGTTTCTCCCTACATGGGTTAGTTAGCACGGCTCGGAATGGCCCAAGGTAGTTTCAGTTATCTAGAATAGTTGAAGGACTGCACTGCGCTTATTTATCTTGGCAGCCGCAGACGCTGCGTTTCGCCCTACATGGGTTAGTTAGTACGGCTCGGAATGGCCCAAGCTAGTTTCAGTTATCTAGAATAGTTGAAGGACTGCACTGCGCTTATTTATCTTGGCAGCCGCAGACGCTGCGTTTCTCCCTACATGGGTTAGTTAGTACGGCTCGGAATGGCCCAAGCTAGTTTCAGTTATCTAGAATAGTTGAAGGACTGCACTGCGCTTATTTATCTTGGCAGCCGCAGACGCTGTGTTTCGCCCTACATGGGTTAGTTAGCACGGCTCGGAATGGCCCAAGTTAGTTTCAGTTATCTAGAATAGTTGAAGGACTGCTCTGCGCTTATTTATCTTGGCAGCCGTAGACGCTGCGTTTCGCCCTACATGGGTTAGTTAGTACGGCTCGGAATGGCCCAAGCTAGTTTCAGTTATCTAGAATAGTTGAAGGACTGCACTGCGCTTATTTATCTTGGCAGCCGTAGACGCTGCGTTTCGCCCTACATGGGTTAGTTAGCACGGCTCGGAATGGCCCAAGCTAGTTTCAGTTATCTAGAATAGTTGAAGGACTGCACTGCGCTTATTTATCTTGGCAGCCGCAGACGCTGCGTTTCTCCCTACATGGGTTAGTTAGTACGGCTCGGAATGGCCCAAGCTAGTTTCAGTTATCTAGAATAGTTGAAGGACTGCACTGCGCTTATTTATCTTGGCTTCGCCGTGAGGCTGATAAGCATAACGATTGCTGAGTGCCACTTCGCCTGGGCGTAAAATACAAAGGATAAATAAACGCAGAGCAGCCTTCAGTTTTATCAGCCGTTCTAGATATTGAAACTTGTTTGGACGATTCCGAGCCGCGCTGACGGACCCTTGCAGTGCGAAGCGCAGCGCTTACGGCTGCCAATGAATTTTCGTGCTTAAATTGTTGAAGTCTTTCTATAACGTTGACATCCTTCTACTCTATGCCCAGGCGAAGTGGCACTCTGCAATTTTTATGATAACTTACAAGACATCGCACTGCGACAAGAATCTATAGTGCAATCTGATTCTTAAGATGTAGCAATGTTGACATACATCGGTGACGAAGAGAGTAGTTGAGATGACCATCAAGCAGATGCTGACCAATAGTCATCATCAAAAGTGAAATGTCGGATTTCTTTGGTCGCGCATTTCAAAGTAGCTCTGTTCAAGTAGCCCATTCTTCCACCTTGAATTGCAGCTGGACGTCAACAAGAATCACATGTGAGTATACGCCCACAGTTTGCATGAATTAACAAATGAATAGAAGGCAAAGAAGCTGAAAGAGAATACCTTCAGCAATACAGGGCTTCAATGATGCTATCGTGTGGATACACTCCACACGCATGGATTAATTCCAGAGAATAATCTCGCACTAAGCAGATCAATGCCCTCAAATTCTTAGGTGATGACAAATTCCTCAGAATGGCTATTGAAAGCGAGGCACCCTCATGTGGATGTCAACGTATTGGACACACCTCAGTTTGAAGTTTATTGTATCATAAAACAATGACAAAAGTTAAATCTTATGCCACTGCCAAATTCATACAAGTTCAAGGAGACTTTGAAGATAGGCAATACTGCATTTGAGGTTGAGAGAGAGTTCATAATGACAGAGACAGATTCTCACGCCCACTGGTGATCAGTTGGTTGTTTCTTGTTTTTGCTGAACCGATGTTGATCAGATACATAAAATCAAATACGTGAACACAACACGGAGACCAGGGTCATTGATGGACACATTATTCGTTGCAGAATTTCACGCCGTTATCATTGAATGAAGAGTTCTGTGTTTTGAAGAATGTTTCATTTAGTTGAGAGGCAAGCCTGAGGATGGAGGTGATAACAGTCCGTCTCTCTTAATTTGTTCCACTTGCTTCATGAAAAACTGAGAATCTTCATTCTTTATGGACGACTCTTCTCCAGATGCAAAGACATGCTTCATGCATTCAATTGAGGAAAAATAATTTGTTATCAGACATTAACATTCTGTGGAGATATGACTACATGTTCGAAAAGGTTTCATTCTGTTAGCGTGTGACAGAAACCAAATCCTTTCAATTTCCTCCAACATTTCTTTGCTATCCTGACACATAGCATCTGCAGCTTAAGGCAGGAACATCATTCATCATTTGCATCAGACCGGTCACTAACTAACAATCAATCATTTAAGTGATATATCGATATTTTGGTGAATTGAAATCTAAAACTGATCAATGAATGTATGCACAAACGGTTATGAACAAGAAGATGAAGTATTTGTAGATTCCAGACAAAGATTACAATATGTTCAGTGGGCAAAAGTTGGCAAATACATTAATATAGGAAAACAATCATATAACGCCCACATCAATGTGTAGATAAATGAGTGGTTTGCGGACGTCGTTACCTTAACAATCAATTAATTTCTATGCCAAATCAACTCTGACATTCTAACCATAGAAGTGGAACTTCATATATGTTTTTGTCTTCCAAACGTCTACGGATAACTATGGGATTTTTCGCTGATTCACAGTTTTGACATAGCTATTCAGTCTTTTCCATTTAATAATTCAATGCTCTTCTGTTATATATTGAGATATCAAATAAAACTGCTTATAAGAGCTGGCTGAGAAGTAATATCATAGATGTCCCCACAAATCATGTTTTGATTGCATACTTCACTTATATACTTAAAAATTGCGCAAGATTATCAAATGTGTAGAACAGACTGAAAACATCGTTACAGTCACTTGAGGTTACAAGCAGTTCTTGCGTCAACAGAAACATCAAATTAAAGACGTACAAAATGTACATGAGGTTTCTGATCATCATCTGGGACTTCTCGTTTATCACATTTCAGTCAATCTGTCCTTCGGTTTTACGGAACTCGTTTTTGCAAATTTCATAGAGCACTGCTGTCTCTGACTGATGATACCTAATGGATACGATCACCAGCAGACCCGAAATCTAAATCACATTGTCCTGCCTTCCTAAAACGATCAAGAAATTTCGCTGACACCATAGCTTTTGAAAGTATCAGATGGCTTTCTACAATCCTCTAACACTTGGTTCTGCAACATGAAAAGTAATCTCTACTTTGTGTTGACTATCCGTGATTGAGCTCTTCATGAAAGTTACTGGATGGATGACACTCAAAGTTTGAGTTGGAATGCAAAACGTGATACTTTCAATTTCCAATTAACCGTTTGTCGATCACAAATCGTTGTCAGAGATATTAAAGTGATTTGCTAATTATTTCAGGAAAGCAAGCAGATAACGAGAAATTGACGTCACTTAGAGCAAACTTTCACCTGCATCTCATCACAATGCAGTAATTCAACAATGATAAAAGTTGAAATTATTTTCTTCATGCTATTTCTGCAGTGAAAGAGCACTTCTTCAATGCAATTATCTATAAATAACAGTTTGGTGAGCTGATGTGATGAACATCTAATCAACAAAGTCTTTATCTTATCGTACAAGGTGAACATAAATGGATGTCCCAACTTCAAAGGTTTGTTATAAAATCAAAATAACGCATGACAGTAACTATTTAGGATTTGAAAAAGAAAGTTTTGAAGTTTTATTCAAAGAATGACTTAAAGAGAACAGTCCACTGCCACAGCAAACTTTCGGCTACCACTGATTCATGAAGAAACGTTAACTGAAAGATGTTCATGAGAGTGAACTGCTCTCTTAAGCTTCCATTTGAGCAAAACATCAGAACTTTCTCTTTCAGATACGAAATAGTTAACCTTCATACGGCATTTTGATCTATCATAGTAGGTCTGGAAGTTGGGACATTCTGTGGTATAACCATAATGATTGCAGGCAGAGTGCTAGCTCGCCTGGTTAGAGAAGAGAATGTCCTTAGACTTAGTACTCAACCTTAAGAACTCAATTTCTGAGCCACACCCAGTGGAGTGCTGACTTAAATTGACGTGCGGCTAAATCACTGCATTCTGTGATTGGCACTCCACTACTTACAACTACCTAAAGCAATTTTACAATTTAATGAGACATTACGAATGGCACAAGTGTAAAACTCTTACGACGGGATGCTAGCGGATGAATTTTGTATTTTTCTGCAATGAAGATAAATTCGGCTCAGCATTGACCTGTACGAATGTAATTAAGTTTAGCAAAACAAAGACAAGGTCAATTAAAACCTGATTCATAGATATGGATATCCTAGAGTTTCCTGTTCGAATTGCCGCATGCATATTGTGATGCATTAGAAAAATGTGGTTTTTAATTCAATAAAAATTGACATACTACAAGTATTGACTGATGTATCTGCCGTTCTTGCCCACAGACATGCTGAAATCTGTAGGAATTTCATCTTCATATTGGTTAAAATGTCAGTGGAATTCATGGACAAAAATTATGTCGGAAAACGGAATAGATTTGTTGGAAAGGTCTTGTTATTGTTATGAAAGTTTTCTACAACACAACTGCAATCAAAATGAAGATTACCAGAATAATGCGCTTGCGGAAAGCCATTCAGTTCTGCTCATGCTCTCTCATGCCACGTCGGTGGCTTCATCAACTTGAGGGATTTGTTTGCAAATCTTTTGTCGGACGTAACACACAATGTGGCTACTGAACCACTTCTTCAACCAATCACGGGAGAAACGTTCGAATACAGAACTGCTATAACAGGAGATAAAGCACGCTTGGACGTCTGCGCGAGCGGCCTTTACGGCAATCGTTTCCATAAAACATTCATGGATATCAGAGTTTTCTGTCCACACAGCGCCTCAACACCCAAGCATCCGTCAAGTGCATATGCCCTTCACGAAAAAGAAAAGCGTCGGCAATATGAAGAAAGGGTTCGAGAAGTGGAACATGCCAGCTTTCTCCCAATGGTTTTTTCCTCATCTGGTGGATGTGGGCCCGCAGCGAGAAAGGCGATAAAAAGAATAGCACATCTCTATTCTTTGAAAAAGAAAACTGCCTATGCCGATGAAGTGGCATTCATAAGAACACGCGTCAGCTTCGCTCTAGTGCAAGCCATGGAGATGTGCTTCAGGGGATACCGTTCAAGGCGAGGACAACCAGCCAACAACACATCAGCGGTCCCTGCCATGGTGGTCAACGCCGAGGCAAGAGGAAACTTTTTTTGAATTTTTTGACTTTCACTTGTGACTTTTTTATCATACTTTTAAACGATGGTATTATTTTTGTTTTGTATTCAATTTAAATAAATTAGTTGAAGAAAAAAATCAAAATGAAGAGATTTCATACCCACCAACCGTCAAAACAAGTCACAGCTGAATTTGAAATCATGAAAGAAGTTAACTTGGCTGTTAATTGGAACGAAGAAGTTCTTCAATCACTCGAGTTGGCATCAATTATTTTCTCCGTGACAGATTCGTATATTTGAAAGTTTGAAGGTGTGAGGAGTTATTAATCTGTTCATCTTTCTGAATTACTAGAGGAGAAGTGTGATATTGTCATTATCTAAATTTATCAGTCACAGTTATCATACAATCAATGTCTTCATCCTACTATGGAGCAGACGAGGAAACTTCTCTGTTCATTTCATCATATGTAGGCGGCTGATTGAGAACAGCGCGTGCTGATTGCAATTCCTTCTTCATTGACGTGTTCATTCTCACTCAAAAGATGCTACTACTTACGAAGTCTGACAAAATCTGACCACTTATGGAGGACATTTTCTATTATTGAAACTTCACCGCCGTCGAGGTTGAAAGGACGTTTGTCATATGAATAGATCTCTCGCATGTTTACAATGTCAAAGAAATGAATGTCCTTTTAACACTGTTGTTCTTCCTTATCATAAAAGAGTTGTCCGCGTGCAAATATAGCTTATCAGAAAAGGAATTTACATTTTGTCAACATCTATTGAGGATTATGCTAAAATTCAAGGTAGCAGAACTTAGAGAAAAATTCCCCGATTTTGATCGGAATGAGTCTTACTAGAGTCAAAACACCAATACGCTAGCCAATTCATGTCCAAAGTAACATGGAGCACATACCTATGTACCGACATTTTAAATGTTAGGAGAAACAAATAGCACAATCCAATGACATATGCCGTTACAACTAGCAGAGCTTATTAAGGGCGAATTTTGAGTCTCTTTCTGACACCCATCTCTTCTTTGAAAGGCCGCAAAACCCAAAGTATTCGAGGTTTCAGCGAACTACTTGATCCTAACTTCATATCCAGATTGGTCAATTCTGGAATTTTCTCACAAATTTGAAATGGACAGCCACTGGTCATTGGGTCCACATGTCAAATATAGGCAGCATTTGCGTTTCCTTATCATACCACTTTCATTCAAATATCAGTGCAGTTATACCTTGATTAAATGCTATTTGCGACGAAACCGTGTAATCGAAGTTAACATCACTGGTTAAATGTTTAGACAAATCATCTATCAATAAACGAGTTTGTGGTAATTACATATTCCTAAAAAGTGATATCCAAACAGCAGGAAGATAATCGAATATTTTTACTTGATCGCTGACCTCTCTCGCCGAATGGTCAACAGCAAAGTGAGCAAATCAACCTTTCACTATAATCTACTGTTTGGTTGATTATCAGTAATCAGCCTTCTATTTTACTTTCTAAATTGAACAATGAAACCGCATAATTGGTGTTTAAGTATGTACTATTATTATATCACTATTTTCATTTAGTAATTGAAGCAATGGGTTCAAAGACAGGGTTCATAGAAAAGACATTCCCATAAACACTTATTCGCGGAGTAAAAATGCAAGGTTTTCATTCTTTTATGCATCCTATTGGACGGCTCTGTGAGGCATTGAAGCAAATACTGCAATTCAAGGAAAAGATATTAATCAGACGCGCAATTTGAACTACGATAGCAGGAACCTACGAGGGTGCTAATTGATTGACAACTCAAGTGGTGAGTCCCTGGTACCCGCATTTTGATGAAGGCTCCATCTGATAAAATGCCGTTTGATTAAAGATCATTGTATTCATAAAAAAATAGATAACTGACATTGTCTTATTATCGATCCAACACTTGCACGTAAAAATTGTGTTCACCAAGGATGTAGTATCAAATTCAAAGCCACGCCTTATTCCAAACTCATTGCCATTGTGGAATCGACAGCAAGAATCTCTCATACTGCTAAACATTGTTGTTCAGAACATTTCAACGCACAGACATCAAATGACATGTTACAAATGATTTAGAAACCGCATTCAATAGAATTCGATGACGAGTCTCCACCCTAACACCTTCTAGTGAAGACATCAAAGGAATTAATTATCTCTCATGTAATGGAAAATAAATAGAAAAAATAATGACGTGAAGAAAATGAAGTTCTCCTGATGCAAGCTGCTTTCTGATAGGAGAAGAAACTGAAATTTGGTAAAATTGTAATTTCAAACTGAGGAGAAGTTTTAAACAACCATTAGGATATTATAGACAGTAGGATTTTTTCTTGCGATTCAAATGAAGTAATGCAATAATGCGCTGCTGCCCTGGAAATCAAATACAATACACTCCGCTTAATCGACACACTTCTGGCAATAGACATTTGGCCTGATTAAGCGGATATCATGAATGATCAACTTCTCTTTCCTGTATGGCTTAATCAATGACAAACAGTTTCTTAAATATCATAGCAATGTCATTTTGAAATGTTGTTGGAGTGCATGTCAGAAAAGGTCTGTGGTACGCCTAAAAAAGTCTGACTACAAGATTCTATCAAGTGTTTCTCGATCCTCACGATCCTATAAAGAAGATGAGTCGCTTTAATTTATGTTATCAACAGAACTTCGTGAAAGGATCCGTGACTGAATGTGATCCCAGCTAAGAATGTGTCAGATAAAAGAGATTTTTATTGAAAACATGAAAGATTGCGTTGAAAGATTTATGACATTTCAACACGCTAGGATACAAAACAGATGAAGGCGAATGAATTCAGGAAAACTCCCCCCTGAAGAAACATTATAGTCCCCAGGGACGGCGTCAGGTGGAAGCAGAATCCATAAAAATCTGAGAAATCCGCTGTAGTGACCCAGAAAATAAAGAAACTTGTTGACACGACGGAGCTCCCAAATGCGGCAATTTCAATGCCAGTAAGCAATATTGATTTAAAAGGTCTTCTGAAGTACATCACTGCCTCACTTTCAATTCTTCGATGATAACTTTCATCATAATTACTTACATTTCCAAATCCGCAATATTGAGACATGATAACAAACGAAATCTTCATAAACAATTACCATTGTCACTGATAGTCCGGGAGCTAGCGTGAAGTTGTGCAGGGAACGAGGTAGTACATAAAACTTTCACATAGCATAGTACACCTCTAACCTACTGCAAAACTTCGCGTCTGCCGCATCAGATCATTTGCTTTTCAGAAATAGAGAGGATAACACAATCCTATGTATTTCCAGTGGTAAAATTGTGACATTTAAGGTGTTGGCTCCATTTTTTCGAATTTTTGCTCATAAAAGTTACACAAATTGGTATCTTGTTGAACTGGTTATTATAGAAATCATCTACAGATCATGATCTTTCAAATGAGTTATCATTCAGTGACAGAGGATGAAGTAAAGTGTACAAACAGACACTTTTCGTTGGTGAAACTGCAAATTTTAACATAGAAATTTCAAGAAAATTGTTGATATACTTTAACGAAAAGTGGAATTTTCATGATTACGCTGATCACCTCGTGGAATTTTCATGATTATGCTGATCACCTCGTGGAATTTTCATGATTATGCTGATCACCTCGTGGAATTTTCATGATTATGCTGATCACCTCGTGGAATTTTCATGATTATGCTGATCACCTCGTGTCATTTTCATGATTATGCTGATCACCTCGTGGAATTTTCATGGTTATGCTGATCACCTCGTGGAATTTTCATGATTATGCTGATCACCTCGTGGAATTTTCATGGTTATGCTGATCACCTCGTGGAATTTTCATGATTATGCTGATCACCTCGTGGAATTTTCATGATTATGCTGATCACCTCGTGGAAATTTCATGATTATGCTGATCACCTCGTGGAATTTTCATGATTATGCTGATCACCTCATGTCATTTTCATGATTATGCTGATCACCTCGTGGAATTTTCATGATTTTGCTGATCACCCTCGTGAATTTTTCATGATTATGCTGATCACCTCATGTCATTTTCATGATTATGCTGATCACCTCGTGGAAATTTCATGATTATGCTGATCACCTCGTGGAATTTTCATGATTATGCTGATCACCTCGTGGAATTTTCATGATTATGCTGATCACCTCGTGGAATTTTCATGATTATGCTGATCACCTCGTGGATTTTCATGATTATGCTGATCACCTCGTGGAATTTTCATGATTATGCTGATCACCTCGTGGAATTTTCATGATTATGCTGATCACCTCGTGGAATTTTCATGATTATGCTGATCACCTCGTGGAATTTTCATGGTTATGCTGATCACCTCGTGGAATTTTCATGATTGTGCTGATCACCTCGTGGAATTTTCATGATTATGCTGATCACCTCGTGGAATTTTCATGATTATGCTGATCACCTCGTGGAATTTTCATGATTATGCTGATCACCTCATGTCATTTTCATGATTATGCTGATCACCTCGTGGAATTTTCATGATTATGCTGATCACCTCGTGGAATTTTCATGATTATGCTGATCACCTCGTGGAATTTTCATGATTATGCTGATCACCTCGTGGAATTTTCATGATTATGCTGATCACCTCGTGGAATTTTCATGATTATGCTGATCACCTCGTGGAATTTTCATGGTTATGCTGATCACCTCGTGGAATTTTCATGATTTTGCTGATCACCTCGTGGAATTTTCATGATTATGCTGATCACCTCGTGGAATTTTCATGATTATGCTGATCACCTCGTGGAATTTTCATGATTATGCTGATCACCTCATGTCATTTTTCATGATTATGCTGATCACCTCGTGGAATTTTCATGATTATGCTGATCACCTCGTGGAATTTTCATGATTATGCTGATCACCTCGTGGAATTTTCATGATTATGCTGATCACCTCGTGGAATTTTCATGATTATGCTGATCACCTCGTGGAATTTTCATGATTATGCTGATCACCTCGTGGAATTTTCATGATTATGCTGATCACCTCGTGGAAATTTCATGATTATGCTGATCACCTCGTGGAATTTTCATGATTATGCTGATCACCTCATGTCATTTTCATGATTATGCTGATCACCTCGTGGAATTTTCATGATTATGCTGATCACCTCGTGTCATTTTCATGATTATGCTGATCACCTCGTGGAATTTTCATGGTTATGCTGATCACCTCGTGGAATTTTCATGATTATGCTGATCACCTCGTGGAATTTTCATGATTATGCTGATCACCTCATGTCATTTTCATGATTATGCTGGTCACCTCGTGGAATTTTCATGATTATGCTGATCACCTGATGTCATTTTCATGATTATGCTGATCACCTCGTGGAATTTTCATGATTATGCTGATCACCTCGTGGAAATTTCGGAATCTGTTGTTCACTGTCACCTTCTTAGTGAATACGTGAAAAGTCGGTCTGACGGAAGTGAGATGGTCAATGCAGCGCGTTCCATTGTAGAGATGAATAGTGCCGCAAAGTTAATCCTAGCAAGAGCATTGACTTCTCATGGACTTCTACAAAGCAGAACTCTGGACTACAAACTCTATGCTTTTGGAGATCGCATAGGTATCTACATAAACTTGCATAAACTTGAAATCATAGAATAAAAGCTTATTAGCGAAACGTCGCACGAATATAAAATGGTACACGATGATGTTGTCCTTCCCCTACCAAGCACAACGAGTGTCTGGAAACACCCAAGTCAACAAGGCACACATAATGAAGTCCATTCTATTCTTTTTCAATGGTCTTCAATTTTACCACTCAACTGCACATTCCTGTGAGAATATTGATCTAGATAATTCTCTCGTTATAGTTCAAAATACAATCTGTAATTCACTTGCAATCCTATCGATGATAGTCTAAGAAACGTGCAGTTCCTCAAGACATTAACCGCACAACAAAAAAACAAAGCCGAACTGGAAATTTCCCCACTAAGCTAAGAAGCACTATTAAAACGTTGACAGCAGTTGAAAATAACAATCAGTCAACATGCGGCCATCGCAATAATATTCTTACTCATAGACACGGAAAACAGAAACGTTTATGAAAACAATTAGACAGTTTGAAATTTCTTTTTTAGAAAAGTTTTCAGACAACTGACAATGAAAGTCTGATCACAATAAAGGAGGTTTGTACAGTGTCATGGCATTCAGCAGGCGAACACACAGATTCTGCTGTGCTTGTGACATCAGCTAATTTCGCATGCAAGCTGTATGAATGATCTACGTCACTCAGTTGACAATAGCTGACTGTAATGACTGAAATTTAAAAATGAGATTCAATTGATTAAGTGCCCCGACGCGTTTCGTCCTGTGGACAGTGTCAAGGGTGCTGGCGGTTCTTGTGAGATTACAAGAGTATTATATACTGCCTGCTGTGTAATGGGAACTCATCAGATCAGTTCATGACGACGGTTTATTTTTGGCATGTTCAACGCAATACAGCGTGCTTCGGCCATCTTAGTTGTAATCGCTGCTTTTTGCTTATCCATGATGGCGCAGTTGAAATTATTAATGGTCATCACTTCATCGGAATGTACTGTTAAATTTGTTCACTAAGGGCGCTTTTTCTGTCTCTGTTTCTCAAGCTGCGTTCATGTTCTTGAACTCGATATCGGAAGGGTCTACACGTTTGACCAATGTAAAACTCGTGACATAGCAAGCACGGGAACTCATAAACCAAGTGCTTGTCAGTACATCTGTACTTCGGTCCAATGTCTTTACATACATAGCATGCGCAGTCATTTTTATTATCTAATTTATTGCTAACAGAAGAAATGAGTTTATTGCCTGGTTTGGATGTGATCCTGAGTGGCAGGTTATATTTACGTTTTAATTTATTTAATTTACGGTCGCAGCTATCGCTGACAAAGTTAAGAGCAAGCGTAATTGAATCTTGATTTTTATTTTTTGCTTTATTGTTTTTACTGTCATTAGAACAATGAAAACCATTATTTTCGAGTCTATTTTTCACTCGCGTTGTTATTGTCTGAGCAGCGACTTTGAACGTATCTTGCACTATTCTTCACAAAGTTGTCTTTAATATGATTCGGGAGCCAACTATCTTTTTTAAGGGTGATGCCTGAATGACAAGGTTTGCTAGACCACTTATAATTAATCTTGTTGTTTTTTATCGAAATACTTAGATCAAGAAAATTCACGATATCACTATTTTTTCCTAGTTCCCCGATTCTGATGATAGTATATCAAAAGAATGCTCAGAGAGTGCTCGTTCTCTCCGCTTCTGAATAATTATCATGCTCTTATGTCTTCCTATTGAAAATTGCAATTTGTAAATTGTGCGATTTTCACATTTGAAGCACTGCTCAACAAATACAATGACGGATACAAGTCTTTCACAGCTCATTTTAAAACTTTCAGCGTAGTTCAGGTCGTTCGTCTTTATGATCATAATTTATGATCTGAATGTTGCGAATATGCTCACCAATCCTGTATGAAAAACGTTTTGATGTCTGACCGACACAACGAATCTCATATCTCTTCGAAGTAACTAAATATAGAATATTGAACAATTGACTGGTAAGTCTAAGTGAAAAAAAACTAGGATTCGCTGTTGTTGCTACTATCTTCTGACGGTGTTCCTAATAATGCTTCAGGAGCATCCCTGTGTCCGCAAACTGACTTAGCTTTCACAGAATTCTCAGATGTAGCACTATGTGTAATTTAGGAAAATGCGGGAAATGGCGAGCTTTTGTCTGCGCTATATTTCGCCGAGTGGAACCTTCCGTCTCATATCATCAAGCAGACAGCAATGATCACTATGTACGGCACTATGTGTCATCCACCGATGAACTTCATCAAACAAAAGACAACACATGACTTGGAAGAAATAAAAAGGGTGTCAAAATGACGCGGTCTTAAATCCGACATCAAACCCAAGATCTTGGTTTTAACTTTTCCCTGCCTCACGCAAGGACCTGAGTCATGCTAACACCATGAAGTAAGTATATGCCGTAGTAGGTAGTGTCGACTCAAAAACGTATCTGTATACAGTGAAAATCTTCATATGAAAAGATTCATTTTCTACGGTGATCCAAAAACTATTTGAGGTTTTTTTAAAAAGCTAAATTTTTGCAAATTTATATACTACTGACATGAAGTCCCTTTATAAGTAGTATGAAACAAGTTGGATAACAGAAGGAATGGGAATATTTGCTAACAAGCAGGTTAATTACGCAGAAATTAAGCTGATGATCAAGGAAATTTCATGAGCTGTATTCCTGAAAGTACCTTCAAGGTTCTCGGATGAGATGTCATGTTTTTTCCAATTTCCAGCGGCATGATTTCATGATTCACAAGGTGTCATTTCTTGAATGTAAATAGTAATGTGGACCCATTTACATATTTGAAGTTCATTGTGATCCGTTTCTTTGATTACGATGTTTTACCTTTTCAGTGGCAGTCTCTGACACGATTTCGCTGAAGAAAATAAATCTTATTGTAATAAAGCTGAGCTTTAAGTAATGATAACCCATCGAATTGCTAATTTAGCAAACTGCTTTACCTCGCGAAATTGTCATCACATGGAGGATTTGTGGAATACGTTTCTTTATTCCGTTTTGCTTTTCGGATTGTGGAGTCAAATTTGTGAACATTTCTCCCAAAGTGTAAATATTAGCATATTTTACAGGTGCTACTGGGTCTCGACTCACGTTCATTTGATGAAATCGAAACTGTATACACGTTGGGGATTTAATAAATGCGGAGTTGCTACTCTACGTAATATACTTACTTTATGGCTAGCACGTGCTGCATAGGACAGTTTTAATACCCCAACAACTCTCACCAGGTAGCACTTTAGACTTGAAACCTGGAACTGTTGCACTTCATACCCTCTTGTGATTTAGGTTGATCCTCAACCAACTCAGCTATCCTACCACCACAAGAATGCTACAAGTGACAGAATACTCCGACGTACGCATGAGAATGGCCGACATCAGCTTTCAACTATGAAAAGACGCTTGCAAAATAGCTGTACGATGTTCAGGGTAGAGGCCCTTCTATGACAGATATTCGAACAGATTAATTTCATACTTGCCTCATTCCTGACAGCTTGTCTCTTGATATGGAGAAATGGCGAATCTACAAAGACCATTTGACTTCCTCTTACCACAGAAACTCGACTGGAAAAACGATCGGTTTGATTCAAGATCTTTCAACGTCTCTTTTAACTTTTATTGGTGCCGAACAGTCTATATTTCAGTAGTGAATACTTCAAAACCAAGCAACAGTACATGTTTCAACAATGAACAAAGCATCATCTGAAGCTGTCGGATTTTCGTGACGCTACTGACGTCAAAATGTACTACACAATCTACGCAGGAAATGAAAGCACGTACCTCCGCTGAGAATACACAGATGTTATGATAATTCACTTCTTGTTCCATTTCCTGATTCTCAATCCAGAGATTTTTCATTCCTCATTTTTGCCTCTATATCATGTGAAGTTGATGTGATTAAAACGTGGGCAGTCATATCGCCGCATATTTGGCTGTCATCCGTTTTTATTGCGTGCCTGTGGATATTTCAACTCAAGCAGGCGTTTGGACATCTTATTGATTTTATTAAGTTCTTGCACTACTGAAAGGCAAGATAATTGCCGAGACATTAAGAGCAACACATTTGAGAGCGCACAGCAGGGTCCACTTGCCGCACAGTAACGGTGTAAGAAGTAACAGCTCAGCGTGTTCTAATTCACTTGCACGCGCAGCTGTGAGACTGACAGTTATGACAAGTGTCAACGACTTCTTGGCAACACATTTGAGAGCGCACAGCAGGGTCCACTTGCCGCACAGTAACGGTGTAAGAAGTAACAGCTCAGCGTGTTCTAATTCACTTGCACGCGCAGCTGTGAGACTGACAGTTATGACAAGTGTCAACGACTTCTTGGCAACACATTTGAGAGCGCACAGCAGGGTCCACTTGCCGCACAGTAACGGTGTAAGAAGTAACAGCCAGCGTGTTCTATTTCACTTGCACGCGCAGCTGTGAGACTGACAGTTATGACAAGTGTCAACGACTTCTTGGCAACACATTTGAGAGCGCACAGCAGGGTCCACTTGCCGCACAGTAACGGTGTAAGAATAACAGCTCAGCGTGTTCTAATTCACTTGCACGCGCAGCTGTGAGACTGACAGTTATGACAAGTGTCAACGACTTCTTGGCAACACATTTGAGAGCGCACAGCAGGGTCCACTTGCCGCACAGTAACGGTGTAAGAAGTAACAGCCCATCGTGTTCTAATTCACTTGCACGCGCAGCTGTGAGACTGACAGTTATGACAAGTGTCAACGACTTCTTGGCAACACATTTGAGAGCGCACAGCAGGGTCCACTTGTCGCACAGTAACGGTGTAAGAAGTAACAGCCCAGCGTGTTCTAATTCACTTGCACGCGCAGCTGTGAGACTGACAGTTATGACAAGTGTCAACGACTTCTTGGCAACACATTTGAGAGCGCACAGCAGGGTCCACTTGCCGCACAGTAACGGTGTAAGAAGTAACAGCTCAGCGTGTTCTAATTCACTTGCACGCGCAGCTGTGAGACTGACAGTTATGACAAGTGTCAACGACTTCTTGGCAACACATTTGAGAGCGCACAGCAGGGTCCACTTGCCGCACCCAGTAACGGGTAAGAAGTAACAGCCCAGCGTGTTCTAATTCACTTGCACGCGCAGCTGTGAGACTGACAGTTATGACAAGTGTCAACGACTTCTTGGCAACACATTTGAGAGCGCACAGCAGGGTCCACTTGCCGCACAGTAACGGTGTAAGAAGTAACAGCCCAGCGTGTTCTAATTCACTTGCACGCGCAGCTGTGAGACTGACAGTTATGACAAGTGTCAACGACTTCTTAGCAACACATTTGAGAGCGCACAGCAGGGTCCACTTGTCGCACAGTAACGGTGTAAGAAGTAACAGCTCAGCGTGTTCTAATTCACTTGCACGCGCAGCTGTGAGACTGACAGTTATGACAAGTGTCAACGACATCTTAGCAACACATTGAACCGATTTCTATGTAATTGTCGAAACTCTACCTTTACGATTCGACAATTAGATCTAAAGATGAATGAGCTTCAAACATAGAGGTCTTTTAACTTCGTCCACTCATGCATAACGGCAAGATAAACATTTCAAAGGTCAGAAGATCCGCCCGAAATGCAGAAAAGTTGTTGGATTGCCATGTTTAAAGAGAAGCATTTAAAGGTGCGCTCCAGTTGATCATTTTGTGTCATAGAAGTCCATTCTCTCCATCATGACAATTGATGCGTGTAATTTCCGCGTGTTCACTCCAGTTACTGCAAAATCAAGTAGCCTCAATGCTCTTTTCGATATGAAATAAAAAATCTCCCAACGTACCTTCTGAAAGACAGCATGGATTTGGTCTCACCGTTCCTGGCTTTTCTGGTGAATGCATCCCTTTCTCACGGTATTTTCCCTATTCACTTAGCGACTTCGTGTGTGACTCCGGTCATGAAGAAAGGTCACTCGCATATTGAAGACCTGACCTCCTATCGCCCAATCAACAACCTTCGCGTTATTTCCAAACTCATTGAAAAACTAGTTTTCCAGCAATTGATATCTTACTTGCATTCAAATGATTTGATAATTCCTCCTCAGTTCGTCTATCGAGACCATTCAACAGAGACTGCAATGCTGAAAATAGTGACTGACATCCTTTCATCTATGGACGCTTGCGAAGTCACACTTTTCTCTGCCCTTGACATTTCCTCGGCGTTTGAGTCGCAATGCCACCTCATCTACACTGTCCGTAAGCAGTGGCGTTCCACAAGGGTCAGTACTCGGGCCTATTCTTTTTACATCATACACTATGGACATCATTCAACTTGTACAAAGTTTTGGTCTGAACGTTCACGTTTTCAGGTCTATGGATCGTGTTGTCCGACCGATATATCCAACCTGAAAACGCAAATATCGCGCTGAGTAAACGAGATGGACTCTTGGCTCAGGTCAAATAAACTGCGCCTCAACACGCATAAGACGAAGATGATTCGGTGTGCCCGAGACAGCGCCTCGACGAGCGTCACCAGGAACCAATCCTCATCATCGACCACTTCGTCCGCCCAGTCCATTCGCTGTCTTCCCAAGGCTTGAGTACTGCATTTCCGTTCCTTGTGGTCTGGCGGACTACAGAATTGCCCGCCTTCAAGCGGTGAAAATGCCTCAGCTCTCCTGGTTTTCGGTCTCCCTCGACACGCTCATATCACACCAGCATTGAAAAACTTGAGATGGCTGTCAATAAGATCCTCAATCTATCTATATTGCTCCTGAATACCTCAGTGAGCTCACTCAGCTCACTTGCACATTGCTCTCGCCTCAGATCCACTTCTACGAACGGACTTGTTGTGCCAAGAACACGTCTAACGGTCACCAATAGGCTCTTCTCCGCAAAAGCCTCACAAGCGCGGAACAACCTTCCCTCCGTCACCTCTCAAGGAACTCTAAGGCTATTCAAAGTCGCTACTAAAGACTCTTTTCTCACGTCAATGACTGCCACGTTTTGTGTCAACGTTATACGATTTTTTTACAACCCATTATTGTGCAAGGGCCTTGAGGTTTTGTGAAAACACATGCCTTTTATAATATAATACGTCATTCATTCAAATGGCGCTGGACGGATACCTGTTGGATCGAGGACGACACAGTTCTGTCCACTAGGGTAAATTAAGCTTCATTTGGACCCTGAAACATCTCTTTGTGCGCCCAATGTAAATTCGTCCGCAGTCACAAGAGAATTTCTAGAAAAGCGAGCGCAGTCGAATGCTGCTACAGGATACTTCAGACAGCGAGTGGGAATACGACAGGTCGAAACGCAACAACAGGCTCAAGAGCCGGAAGAACATTCTGAGTCGATGAAACAATGCGTCTATGGAGGTTTTCAATGGTGTCACTACCGCAAAAAGGTACAATTATTTATTAGGACATCAAGGATTGTTTCTTGAAACTCAAAAGGAAATCAATACACCAATGACGTTCGTTATTCAATATCAATTTTCGAAAAACATCTATGAATGGATCTATATTAACATTTTGGCGAACAAAGCTGCACAACACGTCATTCATGACTGTTATGACTGTCAGCTGCGTATGAAGTCACTTTTGTCTGTGATCATCAGAAAGTGTGAAATATCATTGCCACTGGGCTGCAGCTACCATAGTTGTTTGTTTGAAATGCGCATGCCACAGAATTAAACAGGTCGTCTCTTCTTCCGTTTGACTAGAAGGGAAACATTGGAGCATGTAACATTATTGAAATGGCACAATCTCCTGACTAAATACCATAGCAATCGAACAATGAGCAGCCAGTTCAACATTAAACATGCCAAATTATGCGAAGTTTCAGTGACTGTTATCAACCGGATCACACAGCAAAGAGACACAGACGATGTCAAATTCTACAGAGAAGTTTGTGAACGTTTTTTCGTGCGCCTGTTAACTTTTTTTAAAATGATCGGAGGGCCCAACATTATCGAGAAAACTTTTGCGCAATGATCTGAATTCTACGAATCTGAAGGAGTCGTGACGATCGGAGCATTTTGAAAGAATTCAGAGCAATCCGCAAGCGGCGCACGACTATTTTTCCTATCTCTGTAAGGTATTAAAAATTTCTTTCTTTTTTGCCCTCTTGTTACATTAATAATATCCAACATAAATCATCATAAATCCATAATCACATATCATCTATACACCCCAACCAACATCCAATATAACCCACCCACATCCCTCTAATCCTTCCAAATTATCTTTTAATCCAACCTCTATCCAACCTCCTCCTTCCTCCAAAATAACCAAATACACCTCCTACACCCACCAAAACTCTCATAATCTCCAAAACCAAATTACCCTCCCTATCACACACCTCAACCACCCACACAATCAAATCCATATCCTCCCCCTACACCCCTCTCCACACTTCCACCTTTTCCACCCCCCAAATAATATATAAACACTTCCCTAAACATCCAAACACACTCCCCAAACACCCAAACACCCCCTCATACAATACCCTACCTACAAATCCCCCAAAACCAACACAAAAAAATCTTCCCCCTACAAAACAACACAACCCCCCTCTCACTTTCCCCCAAAATTCTCAGTCACAAAATTCTACCAATCCGCCTACTACTCGGCTTCTTCCCCCTTCACACCTGCCCCATTCCCGACCTACCCCATCCCTCCCCCCCCCTTCCGCCCTCACTCCTCCGCCCTACCCTCCCCCAACCCCTCCAATCTCAAAGCGCCTTACATCACCGCCCCGTACCCCCCCCTCCCACCCCCTTTATACACTGCGTGCATTTATTCGTATACAGAGGAATATTTCAATATTCTGACAATTGATGGATTAATCATTACTTTTTCCGATAATTTGATGATATGAAAACACCATTTAATTGCTCGGCGCTTCGTCCGTTCTTGATAGAACAATACACGGAACTGCATCTTGGCTACATGCTACATGAAATCGCTGTTTGACAAATACTCACTATTAATTGACAGTGACAACTTGCATGGACGGAGAATTAGGCATAAAGACACAGTAATAGACAACGATTGACAACCTAATGTGAAAACACGTGTACAGGTCATAAATGAACAATCGAATAAGTTAACAGACAATTGAGTTGAAGTACTAAGTAAAGTAACATAAGTGAGTATAAATAAAGGAATTAAGGAACAAAGAGAAGAGGACGGGAAAAATGAATAATAATAAATATGTAAAAATAAAAAGATATTGTAAAACAAAATCATAAACAAACAACTACAAAATGGTGCTGAGAAAAATACGCTCTTTCTGTACACATAAAGATGGACGAAGCCATTTTATCGCGACACCTTCGGCTAAAAAAAGTTCAAATTTTGAACGGCACTTTTTGACAGCTGAAAAGCTATTAATACTGGCAGCGGTACGATACGAGCATTCCTGAAGGTGTCTCGTGATGCTGGAAGATCCATCCTTCGTTGATCTTGGACGTCTTATGACGGAATATTTCAGTCATAAATTACATGAAAGCTTATGATGCGCAACCTGTATCGACAAGAGCGCTTCGATATTGACCAAGACATTATTAAATGACTTGACAATAGCGATCTTACACGAACAAGTCGATTCATATTAAATCACAGTCAAAGTAGTCACAGTGGCTATTTAGAATGAACAATAACGCATTCTTGACATATAACACTTGACATCTAAATACGTCGTAAGTAGATCAGCAACACGTGCAATTGACAGTACACAGTGTTAATCATTCTGCAATGAACGTAATTGCAAGTCAGCTTGCATATGGCGTATGTATGTACATATAGCAAGTTTGAAGTTAATATGAAAAATATCGTCTAAAATCTTCGAGAATTGTCTAACCATTTGCTAGTCTACTACTTTCAAATTCCCTCATGAGGTGGCAGAATCAGTCCTCCCAAACGACCCATCAATCATTTGAAGTTTTACACAAATATCTTGTCAGCTAGAAATAAGAGTTCCATGATCAAATTAAATACTTCCGTAAATGGAAGTCAATGAAATTACCGAGTGCTGTTTTACTTACAATATCTAAACTTAATCAGGCGAAAATTGGAAACAGATTAAATGAATCTTGCTTGAAGCTTTGAAATTGCGTTTGAATTCACAAATTTCATTGAATTAAAGAAATTATATTGAACCACAAGAATCCGACCGATTTGATACATGGGTGACTGACCTTTTTGTGGGTGTCCCAATAAACCTTTGGTTACATTGAGTTGTGCATAGCTGTATAATAATGACTTGATAATATAGTTGAACTCAAAATTGGCGAAAAAATAAAGGTTCGCTAGAGAATGTGTTATCTAATGTACATGTAGGTTAACGCCTTAAAATGTCACGATTAAACAATAAGAACGATAATCTCATTATCTATTGAAATCATCTGCTTCACATTTTCAACTAATATTTTGAGCGACTTAGTGAAGCGATTCTTCACAAAAAGACACCATGTCTGTTAAGGCATTGAATCTTACTTCTAAGATAATTGAAAGACGACACTTTCTTGTTTTATTCCATTGATGCAGAAAAATATATCAGAATTGATCATTACTCATCTGGAAGCTCAATATCTTTGACATTGGTGAACAAAGAGACCAAAAGGATGATGGCATGAACATCACATCAAAAGGAAGGAAAGACTCCAAATGTCGTTCTCAATTCTCTCTAACAGCAAATTCTCATCGTAACTGTAAGAATTGAGGCGTAATCAAGTAAGCGGCTTTAAGAAAAGGTTATGAAGACATGCATTCCGAGAAGATGACATTTCCAATATGAAATAATTGTTTTTGCTTGTCATTTCTACTTCCAGTGCTCAATGTGCAGATGAGGCAATAATAGTCATGTGAGAAACGATCTTTTTCATATTTCTTGTAGTTATTCTACGGAGCCAAGAAAACTAAAGCGAGAGACAAAACATCTTGAAGAAAGTTCTTATTGACCGAACTGTAGATTCGGTTATCTCATTTTCAGCAATGACTGTTGATGTGATTCTTGAATGACTTTGAAAATGTAGGATAAGCAGTATATCTATCGATAAACATAGAAGAGTGTCAACATAATGTAGATATCTTCGGATATGAATGTCAACATAATGTAGATATCTTCGGACATGAATGTCAACATAATGTAGATATCTTCGGACATGAATGTCAACATAATGTAGATATCTTCGGACATGAATGTCAACATAATGTAGATATCTTCGGACATGAATGTCAACATCATGTAGATATCTTCGGACATGAATGTCAACATAATGTAGATATCTTCGGACATGAATGTCAACATCATGTAGATATCTTCGGACATGAATGTCAACATAATGTAGATATCTTCGGATATGAATGTCAACATCATGAATTGGCAGCATTTTCATGTAGATATCTTAGGTGAATGGAATGTCAACATAATGTAGATATCTTCGGACATGAATGTCAACATCATGTAGATATCTTCGGACATGAATGTCAACATAATGTAGATATCTTCGGATATGAATGTCAACATCATGTAGATATCTTCGGACATGAATGTCAACATAATGTAGATATCTTCGGACATGAATGTCAGCATCATGTAGATATCTTCGGACATGAATGTCAACATCATGTAGATATCTTCGGACATGAATGTCAACATAATGTAGATATCTTCGGACATGAATGTCAACATAATGTAGATATCTTCGGACATGAATGTCAACATAATGTAGATATCTTCGGACATGAATGTCAACATAATGTAGATATCTTCGGACATGAATGTCAACATAATGTAGATATCTTCGGACATGAATGTCAACATAATGTAGATATCTTCGGACATGAATGTCAACATAATGTAGGTATCTTCGGACATGAATGTCAACATAATGTAGATATCTTCGGATATGAATGTCAACATAATGTAGATATCTTCGGACATGAATGTCAACATCATGTAGATATCTTCGGACATGAATGTCAACATAATGTAGATATCTTCGGACATGAATGTCAACATAATGTAGATATCTTCGGACATGAATGTCAACATAATGTAGATATCTTCGGACATGAATGTCAACATAATGTAGATATCTTCGGACATGAATGTCAACATAATGTAGGTATCTTCGGACATGAATGTCAACATAATGTAGATATCTTCGGATATGAATGTCAACATAATGTAGATATCTTCGGAATATCTTCGGATATGAATGTCAACATCATGTAGATATCTTCGGACATGAATGTCAACATCATGTAGATATCTTCGGACATGAATGTCAACATCATGTAGATATCTTCGGACATGAATGTCAACATCATGTAGATATTTTCGGACATGAATGTCATGAATGTCAACATCATGTAGATATCTTCGGACATGAATGTCAACATCATGTAGATATCTTCGGACATGAATGTCAACATCATGTAGATATCTTCGGACATGAATGTCAACATCATGTAGATATCTTCGGACATGAATGTCAACATCATGTAGATATCTTCGGACATGAATGTCAACATAATGTAGATATCTTCGGACATGAATGTCAACATAATGTAGATATCTTCGGACATGAATGTCAACATAATGTAGATATCTTCGGACATGAATGTCAACATAATGTAGATATCTTCGGATATGAATGTCCCAATAGAACATAGACTTACAAGAAGATTTCTATGGAGCTGTGGACTGTGAAAGCTGTTTAGCACTATACTGTTATACCATAATCTAGCGGGTTATATTGATATTTTTGCACCGAAGCACTTTTCATGACCTCCAAAGTCGTAGGTCAATTCATAGCTGTCAATAAAGTCCAATATGCACAGGAACTAAACAGTATTATCAGATCCTACGTTGCATTGTGCGCATTAGGTCCATCAGCCAAAATGTCTAGTGAGGATGATCAAATTCTATGTTACCAATATGTTTGAATGAAATGGGAGACTATCTTTATTAACAATTTATACAGATCATATTTGAAATCGGATGAGAATCTTTACTGCTTAAACCTGAAAGTGCTTTTATCTTAAATGCCTAGAATATATCGGTTTTCAGATCAGATTTAAAAGTGTTTGCATGATAACAGCATAGCTTGAAACATAGATGAAGTATAAATGTACTTCCTCTATTGTTTGAATATGAAATTTCAGGTGTATATCTGTAGTTACAGAATTAGAGGCAGAGCAGGTTGATAATGACTGATGCTGAGAAGAAAAAGAAAGACTTTTGCAGAGTGATTTATTGACTGACTGATGGCATGCTGCGAATTCTCTTGTCACGTTTCCTTTTACAGTGAGGAAGAATTACAAGAATTTCAAATTATCTTCGTATGATTCAAATTATTCTTTCTGAATGATCTAAAACATCTCGGTAGATTCATGCCGAGACTTTGCTATTAAAGCATTAACGCTGCACTATTTTCGTGAAGTATCCTCTTCTCCTTCCCTAGATAGCGTGGATGACAGTACGGTTTAATGCGGGTACACATGCAAAGCAAGTTCGCTAATCACAGCATCAAGTTCCATACGGGGAAACCTGTGGGCAATACTGACACACATACGACTGTCTTGTATCTTGAAATTTGTCAAGTTAAACGACAAGATAAACTTATTGTTCCAAGAAATATTTGCTTAACCTCAAGTATTGTAAAACATGAATTTCCTGATAACCAGCTATTACAATAATAATAATAACTGTATATTTATAGAGCGCCATTAGTGGATGAACTCATGGCGCAAGCTATTGGAACTGTTGTGCGCTTAACTTACTTTTAAATGACTAAGTTTGATGAACCGCTCAGTCTTGTTTAAAACTAAGTGTCTATTATATACTGCAAAACCTCTAATAGACAGCTATGACGGTGACGTTCTATTTTGCAACCCCTCGGCTTAGACAGCGATCCATTAGAGGGTGGCGGTCATTTTTTGAACTATCTCTTGTCACAATTATTCCAATAAAGCATTCGCAGATTTTCTATTTTTTGTTTTTACTTTTCTACTATCTTTCGCAAAATACATGCGCTATAGACATATAACAAATAAAGACATGCAAACACTAGGTATAGGAAGGATTAAAGATTATTTACAATAAATCATGTATTCCTGTAGGTTTGAACAATCTTAATTGAGATAATGGCAAATAAATAGATTCCTTATATAGGGTGTACAGTTTACGATGCCCGGATTTAATGTGACGGTAGAACTCGCTATAATGTATGGATTCTTTCAATTCGACAACAAACGTGTCTGTCAAGATCTGCAATTTCCTTCACTTTTCAACCAAGAATATCATTCCATGAGTTTTACTCACACTGGTTTCATATAGCAAGAGACACGACTGCATCACTTGTCGTTTGGTAGAACGTCATCAAACTTGGCTTAAAGTTTGATGAAATGAATTCCTACACGAAAGATCAACGAATTTTGATAGTGAAAACGCTTTACAAATGCGAGGAAAGCTATATTCGAACAATTCGAAGCCTCCAGGGAATTTTAGACATAAGAAATGTTCCGAATCAGAGAGCTTTTCGGTGACTGATCAAGAAGTTTGAGGAATCCGGATCAGTCATGGATATGAAATCTCCCGTACGATCCCTTCAGAAATTCGATGCCATCAGAAGAAGTGTAGCTGTCAATCCCATGACATCTTTACGTCATTTGCATTTGCCAGAACGCCTGATCTCAAACATTGGGGATCTTCATTGGCCACCAGGATCTTCTTCTTATGGGACTTCGTGGAATCTCGTGTCTACGCTAAAGACAAGGTTCCTCGATTGAAACATGAGATAAAATGAGTCATTGGTGAAATAAACTCCAACTTGTGCCTCAAAGAGATTGTCGACTTTCTTCAAAGAGTTCGAGTTTGTCAGGAACGTCACAGGGATCAAAGAAAGGGTGTTGTTTTTCATAACTAATAAAACGAAGTTTTGGATCAAACTGATAAGTTTCGGGACTCATTTCAAACGTTACTGTTCAACATTTTGATTTATCACTTTCAAATCTTAAGCTCCTTTGACGAAGTATGATTACAGAGGATCTTTGTGTAGATGTTTTTGCAAATTAGTTATAGGAAATGAAATTACAGATCTTCGTAGTCGCTCAAAAGAAAGAATTAAGATGATACAAACAATATATTAGAAATCCGGGCGTCGTAAACTTGACACAGTATATTTGCATTTAGTATCTACGATTAGCAACCAACCCTTGCTTGTATTTACCAGCTAACTATGAACAAAGTTACAAAACGCATCACTATATGATAAACTAGATCTATAGAGGTCACGAAAGAAGTCAAGTCGCGATATTTCTTATTGTCTGATCAGCAGATGCAATAGAAAACTGAGGAAAGCTTACACATCTTACACATCACAAAACAGAATCTATGGTGTGCGTGACTCATATTCGCCATACATGAAGCATATGAAGGCATTTGCGTTATTGTACAGCGAATAAGCGATTTCAATTAGTAAATTGCATGTAAGTCCTACACGCAGTAAAATTTCTCACTAGGCCGGTTAGTATTCTCCCAAATAGCATAGAAGGTGGCGGTATATTTTTCAAATCACATGCTAGTGTGGCAATATAGGTGGCAGTCAATCAAGATTAATCAACTGTAGAAAACGAAGCACATCTCCTGTCAGGATTAGATAACTGCATCTTCATTTATCTCATATAGTTTGATCTAAATCACAACAGGGAGCCCTAGTCGGCAGATAACAGGACTGGTGTCAATTATCAAATGACCAATCGACCGTCATCGTTAGAATAAAGTTGACTAAATTGATGCAGTATTTTCCCCACAAGTTGCAATATAGCGATAGAATTATTAATCGAGGGGCGTTCAAGTAAGTAACTTGTCATAATAATAATAATAATCAGCGTATATTTATAGAAAATTACAACAGCCCCCATATAACTCGTATAAGTAATTCCAATCAAAGTTTACTTAATAGTATGTACTCGCACTATTCCCTTTCATATCGAAGGGGAACACAAATATTATGTTAAATTATTGAAGAAGAGCTAGATCACATTGTACCTAATTAGTTGACATATGCTTTAGTGGATGATAATATTTCTTCTCGATTTAATGACTGGCATTCGTTAGCAGGGGCGTGGAAGCGGAAGTGATCGTTTTCATTGGAAGCATCATGATACTAATGACTCACGCAATTCGCGTGTCAGGGCGAGGCGAAGCACTTCTGACTTTTGACCTTAAGTCTTGATATGAGTTAATAGTTGTCATATTTAGTGCTTACCCTATTACACCTAATTACACATTGACACCTGTATTACTAAATGTAGTTACTTCTAATTTTCTCATTATGATGAAAACGAAGGTGTATTATCTCAGAATACTGGCATTCGAAATCAGAAAACCTGAACAGAAACAACGAAATCAGAAACAACTTTACACAATGCGGATTGGTGTGTCATGAGTCAATTTCATTGTAACATCCTCAGACACTCTCTCGGTCACTTAATAATTTTTTACTGCACACGTGTTGGGAGAATGACGTTTTTTTCACAATTTCCTAAAGGTCAAAATGTTCAGTAAATTTGAAAAATATTTGAATTTTTAGCAAGTCAAAAAACGCATACAAAGCAGCTAAAGTTTACGAGAGAAAGTTCGTGGACACTGCAAAGTGTTAACGGCAGGACCTGCAACCCGTAAAAAAGTGGAAAATGAAGAAAAAGGGTCTCGAAATAGGAAGGTGTTTAGGCCATGCCCGGTCTCCAATATTTGGAAGCGGAAGTGGAAGCGAATAAAAATCAATCGCTTCTGCAGCCCTGTTCATTAGTATTCATTTTAGCGCATTGTCCTTACTTTTCAAATTGATTGAACTTAATTCAAGTATGAATGAACGAAAAAAATAACATGTCTTCCAGTCTCTGCTAAAACATAACTTCGCAATGTACGTGTTACATTCGAAACATTTTAAAAAGTAACCTTTTGTAGGAGAGAATGTTTCAACTCTGATTTACTATTATAGCGCTGTTTACCGGCGCTGTGGCCTTGTGGTAGAGTGTTCGCCCTGCGTCCGGGAGACCTTGGTTCAAATCTTGGTCGGGTCAAACCTACGAAAACTAAAACTTCTATAATAGTCTGCATTGCATAAACAACATTCAGCAAAAAAAAAAAAAAATAGAAAAAAAAATGTAATGACAATGAAAAAAAAAGAAGAAAGGCTCGTGTGCCCCGAGTATAAGCAACGTTCATTTCATTTTATAGGCCAGTTGATGAGAATTTAGCGTAAAACATGTTATTAACAAGTATCATGAGCAGATGACTTACAGATCATTCCATTACGCCAAATTCAAAGAAAATACATGCATCTATGTGAAATATTTGAAGAAGTCTGATTCGTTCTAGTTCTAACATTATGGTAACACGCTCTAGAAGACAAGAATATGACTACACAGAGGGAATATAAAGCATAATTTACAAAGAGGTAGCGGAAGTCTGAAGTGAGATAAAGCCGCCAAAAAAAGTTGGAATAGAGACAGCTACTTAGTCAGAGCAATAACACTATTCACTTCAGCATGCTATAGGGGCGATGATACAGTGTTGTTCGATAATATTGAATCACTTCTAAATTTCCAAAAAAGTAGTGAAAAACAATCACTTCACTTCTACTCTATTGACAAACGTATGAACAAAAAACAAAAATATGGAGCAGAATTCACGAAATACATGTCAAACAAATCAATCATCAATTTCATCACCTTTTGCTTGCAAGCCAGTATCCTGGAGGGCATTGAACCAAATCCGGACACATGTCTTTCAAAGTCTCATTTCTTGCCCATTCTCGTAATATTGAGTTGGTCAGCTATTGTTTTGTTGCCGATGTTTTCTTTCTGATTCTGCGTTTTAGAACGCTCCGGATATTCTATATTGGTGAGAGATCAGATGAGTTCCATTTCAAAACTCAGATTCCCAACTGAGTCAAGTTTTGCATAGATTTTCGTGGCGTGTGGCACGGCGCTAGGTTTTGTTGAAGCCAGCAATTGCTGGGAGACGAGTACCACTCATTTATCTGTGGAAGAAACCTAGTAGAATGGACCCGCACATATTGGTCCGAGTACATCGCTCTTTCGACCAAATGAATGCGACCAGTCCCATGGAAAGAGATACAGGACCAAATCATTAATTTTACTGGATGTCTAAATGATGACTTGAAATGCATTTGTGAGGGACTTTCATTGGTATTTCTCCTCACGCACTGCGACATTGCCGGTTGCATTTCCACAGAGGTCTTGTCGCAAAATAACCTTTTGCCAATCATCTAGCGTCCAATCCTAATGTTCTCGATGCCATGCAAGGCTTCTTTTTTCATGTATTTGGTCAAAACTTGGCAACGTAATGGACGATATACCGGTCTGTAGTTCTCTGTGAAACGTTTTCTGACGGTTGATTGCCTATATCAATACTTGCAGTTTATGAAATTTTCTCCAGAAAGTCTCATCAGAATTCTATCTCCTCTTTCATCAGTTTTCCTCTCTGATCCGTCTATGACAATAGCGATAGACAATGACGCAGGTGGGTGGTTTCTGATATGAACAGCACAGAGCTGCAAACGAATGGCCTATTGAATGATCTGATTGTCCATTTATCGGGGAATGTTTAAATGCCTTGCAAATTGTTCAGAGAAATATTGATCATAAAATGTAATAACTTGTATTTAGATCATTTTTTACTGCTAATTCCAGTTAACTGGTTCAAAGCTCATTTAGTACATTGAGATGGTTGTAGTGGACCAAACTAGCGCACATCAGCTCTCGTGATTGTATTGGTTACAGAACATGAATGATGTAGCCTAACTGACTGCATAATGTAATGCAGCTAAACAATAAATAAGCTCTACAGCACTGAAAAAAATATTAATAAATATCTTGCCTCAAAAGCAGAGATTCGGTTTCATCGAACAACACTGTACAAGTTGGGGGAGATTATTGCATAACACATGCATAGTGGATACCGATAATCCTCAGCTTACATGTCAAGTAATCAATTAATAGATGACCACGTGAATTTGAAGTCACTTCTTGACTTGATTTTCGTTTTTCATGCATGCCCAACTCAAATGAATGATTCTATGTCACAAATTTCATCAGGTATATAAGTATTTCTATCAACTTTCATTGATTACCCCAGAAAAGTTAGCAACAATCCAACACACGTCAAATTATAACTGCTAATAATAATAGCTTTATTGAGTTCACTTCCGTGACAGATGTGGATAAACGTTACAATTATACGATCACAATAAGTAGGAGACACAAGAAGAAGCGATGGTTCAAGGAGATAAAAACTGAGAAAACTATCTACAAAAACGAATTTCTAGATCTCGAAGTCTTAGAAAAGGAGGCCACAGCTCACATTTAGAACGGGTGGCAATACCTGTCTGACCTTTGACATCAAAAAAATATCTCGAAGAAGATGATGTTCATCAGAAGTAATTTTTTGATAGGTCTCATGTCAGGTCATTTACTATCAGTGGCGTCGCGTGCTCCCAGACCATAGGCCTTCACTCGGCATAGGGATACTATTTCTATACAAAGCACTTTTATGCTACATCATAAACTTTCATGAAATCTGAATTTTTAATAACAATTTTCCGAACATCTTTTAAGGTCAAGTGAAAGTGTACATGAGAAGTGATTGCTCATGTCACTTAACCGCCTTACTCAAGGAGCTGAGATCACTATATCCCCTCTCTGTCCAGACCACATTTTCTTGAGAAAAAAGGAGGCAAGGCCAACAGTTTCTTGCGTTTTTGACGGTCGGTCAGCCACTCACATGTTTGAAATTTTGATGCATTAAAATGTGTTGTGTATTTCTTATTTCTTTCTGTGTGACTTTCAATTTCATATCAGGTGTTGGCCTACCTTGCTTTTCAGTATATTCACTTGGGACGAAAAGCGTGGTTATGATCTCATCTGCAGTACTAAACATAGTGTCACATCAATCACGTAAAAACAAATCATGGAATTCTACCGAATCTGGGTGTTCGAGTCAGATGCATTACTCTGCATTCATTGGAGAACGCTCATCATCTGATCGCAGTCTTGTCTGAACGTCATCCATCTGCCACTGTTGACGTATTGGCTTCTCTCACATTAAGCGAAGCTAGGAACAATTGGGTTGCGCTTCCCTTACTATATTTAGGCACCGCGCCTCGATCAAGAATTGTGTAGAATTTCATTGCAAAAATTGGAGAAGGCAAAGCATCATGTCTATCAGGAAAGCCATTATTGCCGCGGGCGCGTGCGCTTACTGCCTCACACGCATATAACTCTCTTTCGCTGTCTGAACATCAGTACTCCGTCTGAACACACGACTAGCTTGTGTGTCTAATTGTTCGAAGAAAACAGCTGTTATTCAAGCACGTGCTGCAAAACTGTTCACTCTTGAGGTTGAGCGTCTGATTTTGAGACGGAAGCTGTGCACAGCTATGACGAGAAGCTATCGAATTTAAATGAATGATGACACTTTTCATTTTTATAAATGTTGGTAAATAATTTTTGAGGATGCGCCGAAGGCCTCGCAGGTACGGAGAAGACGCCACTGTTTACTATGAATGCTATTGGTATTATGTTACCCTTTACTACCTGCCGCATAGCTCCTTCTCTTACCATAGCCTGTTTATTTTGTATATCTTTTTTATATATCTCTTGATGTGAATTTCTCAAATTTTATTCTATAAATCATTCACTAGCCACCTGATGATACCTGCGAATAGTGGGAGAAATATATTGCAGCATTTTTTGATAAATTCTAACAACTTACTTGGCGCTTTCCAATCTATAAAAATAAAATGAATAGTCAAGGAATATTCCCAAATAAAATGAATATGCGTGTTCCAGCGAAACTCATTAGACAAGTAGACACCAGGATATTTAAAATTGTCAACTTGTTTACGAAAGCAACCATTAGAAATTTTAACAGAACAGGTGTGCAATCCACGTTGTGCGACTATATCCATCACTACTAATTTTTCAGTTTGGTAGGCAGACCAAAATTGTTGGACGACTCAAAGACGCTCTACCACTCAAGCTGAAGTTTAATCTTTAATGGGACTCCTGATACAGTGTATAAAAAGAACATCGTCCGCATATTTAACTATAGTAGCATTCGTACAGACAGGTGACAAGTTATCTATGGCAAGCCTAAACAAAACTGGCCCAAGGGAAGTGCCTTGACGCACGCCATTAGACACAACTCTCCATTCTGAGAACTCATTGCCATAAAAAAAAACTCCGTGTTCTATGACTCAAAAAACTGTACATCAAACGAATAATAGAAGGAAGAATGTTGAAGCTCCAACATGAATAAACAATGACTGTGTGCAGAAGTTTATCAAAAGCCTTAGAGAGGTCAATCGATGAAAAACATTAATGTATTCAAATTCTACGAGAAGGTCACACTGTCTGCAGCCAAGTATGAATTAAAATTATCATTCCATGCCTTTTTAAAGCATGGATAAAACGCCAACATTCGATTGATTTCAATGCCTTAGTTATGCTGAGCGTAACTAAATTGATTAGTCTGTTTTTATATTGAGTAATAGCTCCTATTTACGGCTTCTATTTCATCTTCCCAATCGATGGTTAACATTGCATATATTTGAGGATCGGATGAAAAGCATAATGTGCACTTTTATCGGTTGGCTATGCCAATCATAGTAAGTCAGTAAATTATTAAATTAGTAATCCCTACACAGTATGGACTTGCGAATCGACAGAATCTGAGTCGAATCGAATCGAATCATAAAAAGACGGAATAGGTCTGCTTGAGCTTATTTATGTGTGCGATTTACGTAGTCAGCTATACCGTTAGCCTTTAAGAAAACAGGCCTCAACTGAGACCTAGCTAATGAGACCTAGACTTAGAAAATAGGCCTATTTAACATGCAATTAACATGCAGTTGGAAAGGTTTAGGTGCTCAGCTATCATTTGGTGAGTTTGCTAAGAAACTTATAAATATAAAATTTAGCACGATCGGAGTAGCCTACATTCATGGATTGCGCTATGAGGTCAAAGTGAGGTCAAATGAGTGAAAATTGCTGCAAATAGCCTCCGATGTCATCAAATAATATTGAATGACCTTTTAGACCTCACAAATCAATAAAGTGTGATGACATTTATATATGTTGGTAACACAATACATGGCTCTAAGATGCTCAGTTTCGTCGATAACTGACATTTTCTACTTTCATACTGTTCCATTGCACTTGTCACGTGACCCTTCATGAAGGATGATTGGCGGCATGATCTTTGGACCTTAAATGTTATTTTAAGAGAAAACTAAATATTTTAGAGTCATATAACCATTACCAAAATATATAAATGTCACCCCACTTTATCTATTGCTGATGTTTAAAGGTCATTTGAGGTCACGTGATGACGTTTGGCAGTTTCACTCATTTGATTCTTTGTGCGACCCCTTCACATACTATGATTGCGCCAAAATTTTATAATTGAAAGTTTCTTACCAATCCTTACCAAACAATTTAATAATTTAAGTTTTTCCAGCTTTTATGTTTTCGCAACAACCTACTACACAGACATTGAATGATCAAAAGCAAAAAGTTTCTTCTTGCCCAACGTTCATTTGCTTTTCATAGGTTTCTGATAAACTGATTCAAACGTAATCCTTATTCATAATCCTAAGCGATATATCGAATTATTATTCGAGAAGCATTTGGACCATTTAATCATTTTGTAGAGAGGTCTCGTCAGTAGAAAACCCGGAATCAGATAAAATTGACAGTTAAGACATAAAAAAACAAGCTAAGTGTGAACACATTTTACCATGGTAAGAGAAGGTCAATCAGTAGATCCTTCTGCTTGCACAGATCTGGCTTGTAGCGCTTAATATGCATAGCTTCTGAAATTCGCAGCAAACGATCATGACGTGCTTTACACACAATGGAAAATTTGTCCAGCAAACTCTCACGATTACAAGAACAAAGAAGCACGTGATCTGTAATGGCAGACCGGCTGACGCCAGTGCGACCAACTCCAAACCACTTTGGCACGTGTTCACGTGCTCTGACTGAAAGGCGCCTGCTCCTCTAAATATTTTTTTCTTTATAATTTTTTTCTCTTCTACTTATTTTTCCTCTACAAAATTCTGCCCAAGGAAGAAGTGAAAAACCTTGATTGGTTATTGACACTTCGTTGCAGAAGAATGAAGTAGATATGTTCGAAAGAGTTTCTGGAGGATTGTCTTAAATATGGCATAAGCACTAAACAACTTCGAAAGAAAATTCGCAGCAACAAATTAGAAGCAGCTCGTGAAATATGCTGCGATTTCTTAAAAGTAGAGCTGACCAATGCCTGTGAGACATTAAGAAGAATTGAAGATGATATTGCTCCTTTAGTGCCACTTGTGTCTTCGCTGACCTTTTGTGCCTTTGTGAAGTTCACCAAGATGGTCAAGTCTCTCGTTGACAAGACTAACCGGCGATGTGCGGAGAAGTATCGTCGACTGCGAGAAGCCTGTGCTCCTACCTTCCCGTTTTATATGGATAAGAGGATTACTAATCTATCTTCATATCAGCTGTCCGAAGTGGAGAAACAGGCATTGCCTGGCACTGGACTTTGCTGTTTCCCCAGGCAGAGTCAAGCAAGTCGACATTGATAGTCATTTCGAAGATTTGTATCATCAGCTATTCGTACGAGTATTTCAGCCGTTAAGTGCTGAGCTTGTGGAGTTCTCCAAAACATATGGTCACTCAACCATCGAGAGAAGTTGTATCTTACCATGTCATGTTCAAGCCCTGAAGGAGCTGAAGCAACGTGATGACTTGATAATTCTTCGCCCAGACAAAGGTGGAGCTGGTGTGATAGTCATGAATATGGATAATTACAAAAACAAAGTGCGTGAGACTATCGAGGATGCTGCACGTTTTAAAAAGGATGATTCACAACTGGATGCAAGCAACAAAGTAGCCCCGGAAGTGAGCAAGCTGCTGAAGAAGCTTCTAGCCAAGGGACTCATTAACTCACAAGAATATCGTAGCCTAAAACCACAAGCCTTTGTTCCTGCACGTCTTTATGGGCTTCCCAAGACACATAAAGTGAACGTACCTATTCGTCCTATCCGTTCCATGACTGAATCTGTGTATGAAGGTTTGTCAAAATGGCTATCGCGGCTTCTCAAGCCAGTTGAGGATCAATTTTTATCGCGGTGTATCAAGGACTCCTTCCAGTTTGTTGATTCAATTTCTGATTTAAATCTGCGTGACACTTGTATGGTCTCTTTTGGCGTGAGTTCCTTGTTTACGAACGTGCCTCAAGCTGAAACGTAGACATAATTGTCTCTATAGTAAAACAGTGTCCAGCCTTGTGTCCCATTCAGCCTGATTCTCATGGAACTGCTGTACTTCTGCACTTCCAATGTTCAATTTCTTTTTGACAGGTGCTATTACAGACAGTTAGATGGTGTGGCCATGGGCAGCACATTATGCACACTTTTTGCTGATATGTTTATGAGTCACATTGAGAGACTTCTGAGTAATGCAATTGACTCATCATGTTTACTATATTTGTGCTACGTTGATGATACTTTTGCTATTGCTTGTAATGAAAGCGATGCCCATATCTTCCTATGCTTTTCAACTCAGCTCATCTTAATCTAACGTTCACGCTCACGAATTTGATATGATTAATGTGCTACCTTTTCTTGATGCATCGGCACACCGTCGAGTTGATGGTTCAGTTGCGACTAGCATTTTTAAGAAGTCGACATGGAGTGGCATTTATTTGAATTTTCACAGTTTCGTACCTGTTTCATGGAAACGTGGTCTTATGCGTTCTTTGTACAACCGTATTTACTGTCTGTGATCTAATGAGTTCTTGGCATCGGAAACCGATCCTTTGTACAACACTCTTGTTCGTAATTCGTACTTTATTGATAAGTAGAAGGTCACTGAGCCGATAGTGAAGTCTACTGTGCCAACAGTAGAGAAGGAAGCTATTTTCCTATGTGCCATCTTATGGCGATAAATCAGCAGCTTTTCTTCATCGTTCTATGAATCGAGTTGTTTCTAGCCGGCTTTTTGCCGCTGATCTGTGTGTTTTGTTAGATACTCGCCGTGTTCCCGTGGGATCTCCTAAAGATCCTCTGCCTTTTGCCTACTCGTCCTCTGTTGTGCACCGTTTCCTTTGTGACTGCGGCGTCAGCTACTAAAAGCTAAAAAAACTGGCGTTGTTTTTTCCTTTTCAAAAAAATTATTATTCCTAAATGAACAATGATGATGTCTGAATTGAATATGCATTTCAGACATCCAAAAATAATCTACATGAGTTCTTTTAAGAACGGGCGATCCTAGATTGGTAAACGATCCTCTTCAGGATTTTCCCTACTTCATTATGAAAAATTACGCTTGCTAGTACACTAATCAGATTCAATCAAACAAGAACGTTGGCATGATTCTCATCATCTTGTGAAAACTTCTAAGTATGGACAGAATCTACATCTACATGCAGGAGAACACATTCGAAGACCAAGAATGATCATAATCAAGAACAAATTCTGGTGGGCAATAAATAAAATTTTGCATCGGTACATCGAGAGCATCTGAATAACGTCATTAAATACTTCAATTTAAAATAGATATTGACAGGGAAAACATAATCAAATGGCGATGAGGATGAAATGGAGAATGAAATGCATGCAATAGATGCAAGACGCCACACATACAAGCTAAGAATACGATCGAGACAAGTCTCTCATGGTGCCCAGAATTTAGATATACTAAAGTAGAGAAATTCACAAATATGTGCATGTAAAAGAAAAAGTAATCTTTTTAGTTTTTCAATGGTTCTATCAAACCAAGCCTCTCATGCCCACATGGAATAAACTGGACTCATACTCATCAAAAGGAGCGGAAAATGATAACGGCGAATATTTAACGATCGAGACACGTCTCTCATTCTGTCCGGAAACTAGATAAAAATAGTGGAGAACATTTTCTATAGAACCGGACAAAGAAAACGATGATCTTTGTTGTAATCAACCGAAGGAAGCCCTGCCTGAAAAGCAGGAGTAAGGAACAGAAAATGTCGACCATCTAATCAATGCAAGCTTCTCACTCTGCTCAGATAGAATAAATTGGTGAAATCCATTCCCGCAAAAAGATCTGAAATCGGGAAAAGAAAACGCCGTATCGAAGCCCGTAAATCTATCACTTGGTACCAATGAAGTACGGTTAATTGAAAAAATTAAAAGAAACTAAGTGTAGGCAAGAGAAAGCGTCGACCACTGGATGACTGAAACGTCTCTTATTGTACTCAATTAAGTCCCACTGCAGAGACTGTATAATAGAATATGTGTCGATTTTTGTAAGCACCAATAAATTCTCCCTCTTCATATAGGCTTCGTCAGTGGTATGTCCCAATACACGCATATATCTCTCATTCAGTGCCAATGAAGTACTGGTCTACTGACTATGTGACTCTATTTCGCAATGCCTTGTGGAACTTGAGATCAAATTTCATATTTACAATACATTTCACGCAATCAACAAAGACGAATGCGAAATGTTAAATAGAAGTTACACAAGCTATGATCTTTTCGCTAGCCAGCTGGAGTCGCGTGATGACGAAAATTTAAAATAATATTTTAAGTACATCTATAAGAAAATTAACATACTTAAACAAGTATCCTTTTCTTTCCCTATCAATGTCTCGAAATTGTTATTACTGTAATCACAAACTTTTATTTATAATCAAGCTTTCAAGAAATATATCTGCACCCATGTTGCCTACTCTTCTGTAATGCCCAATATTTCTGTGATATTGTTGCGAAAGGGCAATTGTGCATTTTTTGCCGGTGGCAGCTTGAATATGGAAAATTCAATTGAGTATTGCAAAAATGCGTGTGTGGCCTTTCAACTCGGTGCCCAATTCCATCACTTAAGTAATCTGGTGTTGGAGAAGCATCTTTTGAATCCTTGTTCTGCTGTTCAAGGTATCTCGTTTACCCTATGTTTTGTTGGCAGCTTTGTGTTAAGGACCTGGACGATCCGAGCGGTTTCGGACCTACTATCTTGAGATGTTGATCGGATGGTTGAAAATCCGTGATGGGTGGCGCTTAGCAGCTGATCACCCAAGTCCTTTTGGGTGCAGCATTGCATCTATGGGTTGAGCAACATGCCTACATGAATTCGAGGTTTCATCATAATTGTTGACAAAACCTTTGATGGCACGCCGATAAGATTTTCAACTGCCCGCTTCATTGCGAAGATGTGTACATGAAGACTAGTGATGAAAATTTTCCGAAAAATTTTGAATCAAAATTTTCCGTGGAAAATTATGGAAAATTTTGAAAGTTTTGATTTTTTGATAGCTGCCTTATAATTTGAGCGCTTCCACTGCCGAGGCAGCTACGTAACAATAAATTGGGTCTAAAACGTAATTTCATCATTATTTCGATTAAAGTGATCGTAGCAATGCGAGTTCCGTCCGCGAGTTTTTGAACATTCCTTTGCCATAGTGGCTATTTGTGCCATTTTGTGAGCATTTTTAATTATCACATAGACACCGTTTTGGATAACGTGAATCTTGCTTTACAATGGGGGTACAATTTCATGCACTGTGAAAGATCTGGAGCAAAATAATGTACTTCATTTTGGAGTTTACTTATTAGCTTGAAAGTTAAGCTTTATCATGCAGCGTGGATCAGTGAAAGAAATTCTTCACGTGTTGATGAACAAGTGAAGTATATTCACACAGTCCACGCAGCCTTCATGAGCGACCAGTTTGGAAGACATGAAGACTGTAAACTCGTTAGATATTTGGTAACTAAAGATGTCTGTGATGAGTAAAAGAATATCTATGATAGCCTTTAACTTCTGGCCTATTGTTCGACATCTTCGCTGAGGATACACGTCTTCCATTTTGTAGTTCAGATGGTTCAGATAGTTCAAATTCGATTTCAGATTGCCCAAATGAATTTCAGATATGATCCACATGAATCTCCAATTGAATTTAAGATCTTTTCATCTGTGCAACAGATATCTGAAATTCAGCTAGAGAAATCTGAAATCCATCTAATGTCTGAAATTCATTTGGAAAGATCTGAAATAGACATGGAAAAAGATGCAGTTGGTTACAAAAGTTGACATACGGGATGATAGAGAAGTTTTCGGTCTTTGAATATTACATAGTCTTTTCAAACGACTAAAATAAGTCTCCAAAACAAAGGAAAAAACGTCAATCACCGAAAAATAAATTTCAAAATTTTCCATTTGCATCACTAATGAAGACGCGTTGACATGCGGCGATGCCGACTAGTCTCATCGCCCACGAATCATGGTGATTAACATGTACAACTTACTTCGTCGCTGATTAAATTGTGCGATCTCCGTGCTAATGCCTGCACTTTTTTGCACTAATATTCTGTAATATGCCGCACATTTTGAAGTTAGCAATGTATAAAATCACCCAACGCCCCAGTTAATAATGTACAACTTTTTTTTTTAAAAAAATAAGTCTGAAGCAATTAACTCCACATTTTGGAGATTTACATTCTAGAAAAAAAACTAGATAGTAATTTTTATAGCATAAATTACTTCCAATATCAATAGCATTTTTATCATTGAAGCAACCGCTATCGAAACGTACAGCTGTATTAGCATTTCTTACTCTTCGCTCAATACGAACTAAACTAAAAAGAAAAGCGAATTCCTCCAACAAACGGTTATTATTTTCAGATACACAAGTTCATCTTTACACAGCAGTCAGAATTATGAGTTGGAGTTGGGGCCTCTCCTGCGGCCTGGTCCTTGTGGTACAACGTTAACGAATCGGCGATTGTATTGCATTCGACGTTTAGCGCGTCGTCCTGTCTTGGATTTCTTCTTCTCGACTTTGTCAACTTTTGGAGTCTGACCGCGCACTTTTCCAGCACGAGCGAGGGATCCGTGGACTTTGCCACCGAAGAGTCGGAACATAAACATTGACGGCACACATGTTCTCCAAAGTTGACTCATCGGTCAAAATGTTGGACTGAGAAGTGAGATAGAAGTCTTCAACTGATACATCAAGTTCATCGGCAACGCGGACCTGTAAGAAGATGGCACGATTTCAGGAAAAAGTGGGCCTGAGTTTCTATTCATCTTGTGAAGGAAGCCCAAAAAACTAGCTGATCTTTACTAGATTCCTCGAATTTCTATTGCGAGGAATCATAGTTAAGATCAACTAGTTTTTTGGGCTTCCTTCACAAGAGGAAAAGATGGCACGAATTAAGCCATTTTAAGCCACTGCAATTTATGCCTTCCTTCGAGAAGTTATTAATCCACGATGCTGTGCTGATGTGATTCAGTGAAGTTACGGTAAAAAGCACAACCATTAATATATCAATAATAGTTACCTGTCGACTTACAAGAATATCCGGTTATCCCGAATCTGCTCCTAATTGTTTTTTTACAAAATGGTAATGGGAAGTTCCATAAATTACGATACTTTTTTTCATAATTTGATATAACTGGATATGATGGCAACTTAATATACCCATCTGCTGCTTCCTAATACACACAACTTAAATCAGCAATGAAAGAAGTCTTACCTTGTCTTGCATTGCACTAATTAATGTTTTAGTAGAAGCTATTGAAACCAATCATTTTCACTGAAAATAGGTAGCTTCATGGGGCTGTGAAATTCCACATTTGGATCTAAACGCTATTGCTTCACCGACTTTGTGAAAAAAACATTGAATGACTTGAAATCGGAATTGAAAGACTGACTGAAAGTTTAAGGTATATCAATACTCTACCTCCCCGACAACTTACATCAACTTCAGCATTAATTACCATCGAGTCACCATACGTGGAAAAATTAAGGTTGATGCTAATTAATCAGCGGCTTCTTGCGAGAGAACCATCGGTTCACATTACTATAAGGGTGGTTTATCTTTCAGATAATGAGCCTCACCACCTTCCATAGTAGTGTTTTGATTTTATAACTTAGATAATACGCGGAGCTTTTATCTAACAGACGGAAAATAAATGCATTTTGGTGGATTCAAACCATCGACCTCTGGCATTCTAGGCCAACGCTATGCCAACTGAGAAATCAAGGTGAAGTAAATGTCCCACTCGAAATCTATTTATCCTCTAAAATCATATTTTTCTGATCACTAGTTCTACGTCTGGTCTACCACAACCCCCTTACCCCTAGATTTTAGTCTATTGTTCAGCGTTTCCCGGGAGCACACCAAATCGACTCACTCAGTAAGGAATTCCGTACCCATTACGGAGAATTCTCATGCATGTTGGTCGGGATAAGCCTACTCACTGTTCTCAAAAAAACCTGGACGTCAATCCACTGTTGGGCTTCTCGGTATAGAGCCAGATGTGAAATGGTGTTTCTTAGATAACGCACCCAAAACATCTGCATAAATTGAGACGAGGACAAACACTATTTATTGGGCAACATAAACACAAGTTAAGTACAGAAGGGGTTAATTAATTACCGTGCTTAAAATCACTTCGTCCTGCGCCGTGAGCTGTGCATACTCATAGGATTCATCGTTTTATCGTTTTGAAGTTAATTCAACGTAGCAAAGCTTATGACTTGTTAATTTTCAATAGGTACAAAATATGATTTAAAAGAAAATTTTTTACATCCTAAAATGTCTAAAAATTTTAAAAATACTTACTAGAAGGACAAACAACGCTTCTCCTCTCCTCATGTGTAATGAATTAACCAGTAAGTCGTTCTGTTCAGAATTATGTTTAATCTCTTATATATTGAAAATATCCTATTTAACAGTCTGCCCATTCAGATGATAAGAGGACAGGTCTGTTTCCAATAAAAATACCAGATCTAGCTAGCACAGCGGGATTACGCTAGTCGAAGGCATTCAGTCGACTTCGACTTTTGGTTCTTTAAAAAAACTGTAATGTAGCATAACAACAGCTTGCAAAAATCCGCAAGAAGATCGCG
Organism: Prostheceraeus crozeri; assembly: GCA_907163375.1. NCBI lineage: Eukaryota > Metazoa > Platyhelminthes > Polycladida > Euryleptidae > Prostheceraeus > Prostheceraeus crozeri. Next base: position 139,889 of record CAJQUW010015083.1, read on the forward strand.
AACACCCTGTATAGGGCCTAATATATAATTGGCGCACAGTGCGAAGTGAGAGAGAGAAAAAACATATCTGATGCGGAACGATCCAACGTCGAAACAATCGACGTATCATGACTGCGAAAGCAAATCAATAATTTCATGGAAAGTGCATTCACAGAAAAATCTGTACAAAAAGTGGGTTGCAATTAGCAAGTTAGTGAAATTTCGACGGGCGTTCATTGAGTATCTCTTTAAACTGGGTTGACGACTGAAAATCAGTGCATTAATAAGTACCATAAACAAATATATGTAGGCTACATTTAGAACGTACTTTCAAATCTGCGACAGTCAGGCCTTCGGCATCGACCGACAGAAGATTATCTTCTACTTTGATTATCATACTTCTTGATCTGAAATGAAAATTGAACTTTCACCCATGGCATATCGATTCTAATTTCAAAAATCCTTTTATCAATATACAATTCGAATCATACTTCAGAGCGTCGATATTTCAGGCACACTTATACAAACTATTCAGAAGGAACACCGCTCTCATCAAAACTAGACTAAAAACGCCTAATGTCTTTAGGGAGAAACTTGTAACAGTCCCAAATTTTTTATGCAATTTCCATAAATTTTGATACAGCTGCAACGCAGCAGTAAATCAAACGGCAATTAAGTGAATGCTTGCAACAAGCTAGGTTTTCCTAAATCAAATACGTTTTGTCATTGATGACTCTAGCAGGGTTTTTTTAAGGTTTCGTTTACCCACCCACTCCCAAATTCTACCCGCCAATCTAAAACAAAGCAAAACAAGGCTTGTAGATCTTTCTTTCAATTTCCTTTCCAGCTGTAAAAAGAAAGCGGAAACAAAGTTGCATCTTTTGAATATTCAGCAAATTAGAGGTGGTGGTACAATATATGCCTACATGACGTACATGCACTAAAATGTGCACAGCAACAACTGCTGGATAAGAAGGAGAGGAACAGTGGAAAATTGTCTCTTGAACTTGCAGTAAAAACATATATGATAAATGCATAATACACTACATGATTTCACAGTGAATATGGCTAACTGCAATTTATGTAAAGACAAATTGCATTCTGCAACGTCAATCCTCATCGACAAGAGCCAATTGATGATCAACGAAACAGTGCCGCAAATCAATGAGAAGTGAAGTTAAAGAATGTAAATAACCGTTGATAAGCGATGAATGTGTTATTTGCACTGCAAAAGTCTGCAAATTGCTTAGTTAAGTCATGGATGATGAAAAGTTGTGTTACAATTATTACTTAAAAATTGAATATGCCTAGTTTCTCTTTAACGATCGAAATTCATTGTCAACTACGTATAGGGGGCATACATACATGTACTGTACAGTTGTACACCTCCATAACTTTCAGTGATGCAAAAGTAAGCTATGTGAGACAAGAAAGCACCACTGCGAATGTATTTCTTCATTCGCAACCAGTAAAATTTATTTTGGCATGGTCCACTAAATGACTATATAGTATTACCGTTTTGATAACTTCCTACTTTTAAATGCCTGTGAGTGAAGGAAAGTTTTTGTATTTGTTAACTTGACGATGGTTGTGAATCGCATAATCGAACATAAATAGGTTTCGTATAGATTATCCACACCTGAAATAGGGTTGGGTTTAATAATTTTTAAATTCGAATTATGCGAATAATTCGACTTATTCGCCTTATGTGAAAAACAAAAGTGACTGACATGGACAGTGGTCCGAGTTGACATCCGAAATCTTACCCGCCCATTTGAAATTTTTACCCGCCCAAATCGCACGCGTATATCGCCTTAAAAAAACCCTGATTCTAGTAAGATTTTTTCGCAAATATCCAATTACATGAATGTCCAACTACCGCCATCCATTATTTCCTAGGAGCCTTTTTGTAAATATGTAAATTATCAAGCTGGCATTTTGTTATTCTTCCATCTCGGATTTCATTTTGCCTTTATGAAGCTGCTGCATCAAATTGTGCAGTTACATAAGGTCCATGAATCACATGTATTTGAAGTGGCCTTCATGTACCCTCTCAAAACAACACATGAATCAATTGACATTTCCTGCAATCGATTTCGTTTCTTTGTGAGCAAGTCGCAAAGTTCACTAAACATGCTCAACGGCGGCTTTGCCACAAGGGACAGTCATAGCCCCAAAAGGCGACCCGGCACAATGTCGGATAATTCGCATCGTCTGCACAGCTGTTGTATTTTACATCACTTACATCCAACCAATACTGCAGAACATCCTTTCTTGCGACTGGTCTATTTCAGAAACCAAAACATCAGCAGAGTAAGACTTCCATTCGCCGTCAAGTTTGCTGATATCATTATCCGCTAGCCCAATTGCACGGTCGATTAATGAAACAGCTTCAAATGGCTCCCTCCGATAGGATGGACGAATGAATTTGAAATTTGCAAAATATTATGTGTATCGTCAGAAAAATACGCATCATTTTTACGCAAATCGTAAACAAAATACGCAGTGCGTGTTTTATGCAGCTGTTGGCAACACTGGTATCTTCCCTCTCTATTGCAGTCGCTGGTGTCATTGCTTTCATTGAATAAAGCTTGATCGCAAAAAATTGTACTTATTTGCATAAATTGATGATTTCTCGGCTGGTGCGGCCTCCCAGTTCAAACAGCGATATCTTTCTCAAATCTTCTCAAAGTTACACGGCAAAATGATTTTGAACTAGATGACATCAGAGTAAAAATGATTAATGGGCGATTCAATATCACAAAACAGCCTTTACGGATCATCTAATCATGTAAACAAACTTGCCATAGGCCACAAACGCAACATAATACATTAATTGTGGCATCGGACGTAACAATTTCGCACGAGTTACGTCCGACACCGCCAAAAAATCAACATCCTGCTTCAACAGATTAATTTTTTGAATTTCTCCAAGGTATTTGTGACAATAAGGTTTCAAGTTTCGAATACAGTTTAAGTCATTTTAACATCTATTGCTAATTCATGCGGAATTTGGTGTGAAAATAAGTATTTTAAAGTTGGAATTTCTGTGAATTGCGTCCTACAACAAACAAATGTAGATCTGTGCGGCATTCAAAGAAGTTAGATCATTGCACTATGAATATTTTAGAAGCACAAACCATTTGACATGTCTAGCACACAAAAGTTGTAGTTCTACTTAGTTGACAAAAAAATTACATGTCGATTTCTCTCCGAATGTTACGTTCGATAGAACAACACCCGTGGGATTGCCCATTAGTAAATCTGACAACCATCAACACCAGGAAATTGACTTCAGTTGGGATATGAACTCGATTGAACAATCAATTTTAAGTTTACAGTAAGCTAACTTTTAGGGAATATACGACATATCCTATGTAGCAATACAGGCCGACAGGACATATATTTCGCAAAAATTTACCGGACTTCCAGCGTGTAAAATGAATTCACGCATAATCCCCGTATTTCCCGGATGTGCGGCCACACTGCTTTTTGAAAGCGATTTTAATAGCTTTCACAAGTGGTTGGCCTAATGGGGTCAAAGTCAACTGAAAAGAAATTAAAAGCCTACACGTGTTTATAGATTCATTTTTCCATCTGAAGACGAAAAGATCACTTGAGTGACGCATCATGTCAGCTTCATGAGTGACGTTCGTGTTGTCAGCTTTCGTCGTCGTGATCATTACCGGTTATAATACTAGCGTCCATATGCTCCCAAACATGGAGTTAGACGATGCTTCAATTTAAAGAAATCTGATCTATTGAACCTGTTGTCTTCTTTCGTATGAAGTGTTGATCAAATATATCACAAAAAGTATCTTCCCAAAATGCCGTGTGCAGTCGAAGCAATTGATTTGTTTTGACTCAGATTACCACTCCATTCTTTCCCACGCTTTTAGCAACTAAGCTTGTGACCGGATGACTATGAAAGTCGTTAAACTTCATGAAGCGCAGAGTTCCATGTTTTTTTAATTGATTAAAAGTTGACAATATTCAGGCATCAACTATACTGATTTCGTTACAAAAACACCTTCCCATGCCAACTCTCCCCACCGCCGATACAAACGCACCCTACCTGACCACGACTATAAAGATGTTGAGTACATGGATTCTACTGACTATTTATGAATGAGGCTTTGAGGAATGGTTAAACACTGGTACTCACACGAAGTGGCCACAATGCTAACATTTCGCCTTCATTTATTAAGCAGTGGCGTTTTTACAAAACAAGTCACCCAGTCTCCCCTACTTGATTTGTAGATAATGAACGAAGCACACGTCCAAAACGTAGATCATAATTAATCATTTCATTCCACCTGAGATGTTCACTTCAATCAACTTAAAATATTGGTATTTAAATACATTTTCATTATTGTCTTTAGCATAAATTACAGCTCTTATCAAAATGATAAACTACTTCCTGAATGATTCAAAACATTGGAGTCAAAAAGTACTCCCAGTATACCACTATCCCCGAGTGTTTTCACTATTGGCTAGGGCAATGTGCGTGAAAGGCGGAACTCTTCCTAGCAAATAGGGTAGCTTGGATTTTTGGAATGTGAAAGAATGACCTTTGGATGAGGACTATTGCGGAAGAGTTTCCCTAACTTTTCTCGCTCTTCATTGCAGATCTGAATGAAACACGACCGTGCAATCATCTGCACATGCCGCAACTTTCGGTCTCACTTATTCGGTTTGTTTAACGTAATGAATACACTAGGCTAATATCTAATCAATTTAGGTTTAAAGTAAAAGAAATATACACTTATTATCTGAATTTAATTCTCGCTTATAGATGTTACCGAAGTCTAATTAAAAATAATTTATCCAATGAGTTCATCGCACAATATTGTTGCTTGACAGTAGAGTAGATTATGTTGCGTTATTTCATAAATAAATAATAACACTGTGTGACGCAAAATTTAGTTGACTACTTTTTTTTCAACTTATTCAGTCAATTTTGAGACGAGAATCACGAATTTCCATGTCATTTTGCACCGAAAACGGTAGTTTTTGAGTTATTTGCATTCTAAGATATAGTAGGCCTAGGTAAAGGGGTATATTTGAATAAATTTGTCAGTAGGATAACTTACTGCAGTAAAGTGAGAATGTTCCGCAAATCATTTCCAAGAAAGCACAACTTTACCTACCCAGGCACCCACGTGACGCATCACGCTGGTTCAGATAACAATAGGGGAAAATTTCATTGGATGACTTCCGCTCTGAGCATCTAATGGGGACTTAGTTGTTAGCTGATGCATCGACTGACAGCATTTCTCGTCGTGTCTAGCTTCGGATCAACGATGGCCTCTCGCAGATGCAAGTCGCATGCGAACTATTTTTGTTACGTTTGTGGATATTACATTCCGAAGAATCAATCCATTACGAAGATTACGGAAGAACAGACAAAATATTCTCAAGCCTACGAAATTTACTTCGGAATAAGCATTCATCAGGATATTGGAAAGAATTGGGCGCCACAAGTAATATGCTCCAGCTGTCGCACTATGTTGGAGACCTGGCTAGGAGGAGATCGACAGTCCTTGCCTTTCGCAATTCCGCGTGTTTGGCGTGAGCCCAGGAACCACGATAGTGACTGTTATTTTTGTTTAATCGATATTACTAAATTCAGAGGAAGAAGGGATGCTCTAGATTATCCTGATATTGACTCGTCTCGTGCACCTGTGCCGCACAGCATTGAACTTCCTATACCTAAACGTCCGGACATTCTAGCAAGTGTGCCTGAACTACAGAATTTTTCGGTATTCGTCTAATGATGAAGTGAGCGGTTCAGATGGTGACTTTTCTATGATAGAAACACAGGAACCTCATTATCCCTCTCAAAGTGAGTTGAATTCTTTGATTGCTAGACTAAATCTTAGTATGAGACAAGCTGAAATTCTTGTTGGTACATTAAAGAGATGGGATATTGTTGGTGATGATGTACGAATAAGATCGCAAAGACAAAGGTATATTGAATTTGTGCAATTCTTTGAGGAAACAGATGGTTTCGTGTATTGCAAGGACATTCCAGGATTACTATCAACTTGTGGGTATGCCATGAGTGATTGGAGACTTTTCATCGACAGTAGTACTGAAAGTCTAAAAGTTGTATTACTTTGCAACTTAGGCCTTCGACCGTCTCTACCTGTTGGATTTTCACTGAAGAAGGAGACCTATGAGTCGATCAAAGTGATTCTGTCTTTACTGAACTCCGATTTGTACAAATGGCCCGTTGTTGGTGATTTCAAAATCCTGAACTATTGTACCGGATTACAGTCAGGCTATACGAAATTTCCATGCTATTTATGCCTCTTCAACAGCAGAAAATCTGATGATCATTTCTCAACATCCTCATGGCCAGATCGGCCACAGCCTCATGTTTTTGGACAGTTCAATGCTATCAATCCTCCACTAGTTCCAAATGACAAAATCATACCACCCCCACTTCACATAAAGCTGGGGGTTGTCAAGCAGTTTGTTAAAGCTTTACACAAAAGGAAATATCCTGCCTGTGAAATAATGAAAAACATATTTCCAAATCTCACTTTTGCTAAGTTGTCCGAGGGCGTTTTAACTGGTCCTGACATCAAAAGGATGTTTCGTTCTTCTGATCCTCTCTATGTATCGTTCAGAAATGGAAGACTTCTTGGCTATCAAAGACGTAACGGAAAATTTCTTGGGGAAACACAGATCTCCTGACTATCAGCAGCTTGTTTCGAACATGCTTCAGAAAATGGAGGTGATTGGTTGTAGAATGTCAACTAAACTTCACTTTCTTAAATGTCATTTGAGTGTTTTCCCCGAAAATTGTGGACTGTTTAGTGATGAGCAAGGTGAAAAGCTTCACCAACTGCTGAAGTCGCATGAAGACAGATTCAGGGGAAAACACTCCATCAATATGATGTCGGACTATATTTGGAAAGTTGTAAATAATGCAGACTAACTCATGTTTTGAAAATATAGCATGAAAGTAATGTCACTAAGTGTTTTGTTCTTTTGTTGTCCTATAAAAGATGGTTTTTATATCAACAAAACCAACACTTCTAAAAATCTATTTTGATGGACTGTGATAAATATATAATACGCCGTACAACAATATACGTACATGTATGTCTGGTGCTCTAGAACCTGCCCGTGGTGACCCTGCTTTAACTAATCTTACTAGAGTAACGCCGAGTGCTGGGCGGCGGTTATCAAACCCGGTTAACCCAGGAAGCCTGGGATGGGTAGTGGGACCCAGATGGAGGAAATGCCATCAAAAGCAATTTGGTATCCACATTGACAGCTTCTCTCCGACAGCTGTAAAACATCGGAGTTGGCGTTAGGAAGGGCATCCAGCTGTAAAACCTTGCTTCAATCAAATATGCAAATGTCGATTATGGAAAGGATGGATATGAGGGGGCCACCTCCGGACCCTCACAGGACGATCAGGAGGGCGCATCAGCAGCCCCGGACTGGTGTGACAGGTGCGACCAGGGGTTCATCCCAGGAGCCTCAGACTGGGATGCGACATACGATCAGAGGAGCGAAGGTGGGCCTGAATGGCCATAATAATTTACGTGCGGCATCTTTGAATGTTGGTACCCTGAGGGGTGGGTTAGAGCCATTGTCTAAGGTATGGGGTAGCGAAGATGCATTAGTTTCTGCTGTGTGCAGGAAACCCGATGGAGAGGAGGTTCAGCGAGAATGATTACGGGAAGAGCCAGCAAGTACAAAACTATTCTGGCAAGGAGGAGATGACGGTTTCAGTGGTGTGGGTATTTTTATTGCTGAAGAATGGGTTGACAAAGTCATTTCTGTTATGCGCATTTCTAACCGGATTATTTGGTTAAGGATTTCAAACCAACACGAAATCATGAATGTGATCAGCGTTTACGCTCCTCAAGTTGGAAGGACACAAGAAGAAAAGGATGCGTTTTATGATGCACTCATCAGTAACCTTGCTGCTGTTCCCGACAACGAATTTCTTATAGTTGGAGGGGACTTCAATGGCCACGTAGGTAACTCTACAGATGGTTTCGTGGGTGTTCATGGTGATCATGGTTTCGGCACTAGAAATAGTGAAGGTATTCGTCTGTTGGACCTGTGTGTTGCTCTTGATCTGTCTGTGACCAATACTTTCTTTGAGAAGACAGATTCGCGGTTAATAACCTACAAGTCTGGCCCTTCATCTACACAGGTTGATTATATCCTGGTCAATGCAAAAGTCATTGGAGGTGAAGAATGCGTTTCTCAACACAAATTACTGGTGTGCGATATGAACATCAACATCGATGTCGAGAGGAAAAGAAAAGTTGCGCCTAAACTACGGTTATGGAAACTTAAGTCTTCTGCGAATCGCGCTGCATTTGAAGAAAGTGTTTCTAACGAATTGCTACGAGCTGGTAAATGTGATCAAGTTGGTGATCTATGGACTGCTTTGCGATCGGGTCTAAGGAAAGCGTGTGAGGATGTTTGTGGTTATACGAAGGGCGGTCCTGTGAAGCGAAAAGAAACCTGGTGGTGGAATGATGAGGTAAATGCTGCGGTTACTAAGAAACGTAAACTTTGGAAAGAATGGAAAAAAGGTGGAAGTAAAGAAGCGTATGTTGCGGCTAAACGCGCTGCAAAATCAACGATATACTTCGCTAAAAAGAAAGCTCAGAAGGAAAGGTTCAGTGACCTTAACTGTGCCAATAAAAGGAATCAAGTTTTTCGGCTTGCACGTAAGATGAAGAGCGAAAATATGGACGTTGTCGGTGAGAAGTGCATTAGATGTGATGACAACACCATTGCTTTCTCTGACGCGGACAAGATGTGTGCCTGGGTCAGTCATTATGACATCCTGCTCAACACGGAGTTCCCCTGGAACCCGGGTACCTTGCGTGAAGTGGATTTGAAGGTTGGTCCTCCTTTGTATATTGATAAAACAAAGATTGAAGAAGCACTAAAGCACATGAGGAATGGAAAAGCAGCTGGTCCTTCAGGGATAGTTGTTGAGATGATCAGAGCAGGTGGTGATCGTGCAGTTGAATGGATAGCTGAGCTTGCGAATGCCATTATCAGAGAAGGTCGGGTACCTGAAGATTGGAATTTATCTTTCTTGGTCAACTGCCATAAAGGAAAGGGTAATGCTCTTGACAGAGACAACTACAGAGGTCTTAAGTTACAAGATCAAGTCCTCAAAGTCATTGAGAGGGTGTTTGAACCTATTATCAGAGAGCAGGCTGATATAGACTCCATGCAATTTGGTTTTATGCCTGTACGTGGTACCACTGATGCTATTTTTGTCCTAAGGCAGCTGCAAGAAAAGTTTCTCTGTAAGCGGAAGGAATTATTTTTCCTCTTTGTCGACCTTGAAAAGGCCTTTGATCGAGTGCCTCGCAAAGTGTTATGGTGGTCAATGAGGAGAATCGGTATTGAAGAGTGGGTTATTAGAGTTGTTCAGTCCATGTATGAGTGTCCTAGATCGAGTGTCCGTATAAATGGGAAATGTAGTCCTGAGTTTAATGTTACCGTTGGAGTCCATCAAGGATCCGTTTTGAGGCCTTTGTTATTTGTTGTTGTTATGGAGGCGCTCTCACGTGATTTTCGTACAGGATGCCCCTGGGAAATGCTCTACGCGGATGACCTGGTCATTGCTGCCGACAATCTGGCTGAGCTAGAACAGAAAGTTGCCCACTGGAAAGGTGGTCTAGAGTCGTATGGACTACGTGTCAACGTAAAGAAATCGAAGATCCTGCATAGCACGAGTTCCGAAAACCGAGTACTGAAAGAATCGGGCAAATTTCCATGTGGTGTATGCCATCGTGGGGTTGGTAGTAATTCAATCTACTGCGCACGATGCAAGAGATGGATACATCATAAATGCTCTGGAGTTAAAGGTTCTTTGAAGACAGATCCTAGCTTTTCTTGTAAAAAAGTGCCGTGGTGTTGCTGCACAAGCTCCTAAACCGACCGCTAGTAAGCTTCGTATTGGTGATGCTGATTATGAAGTTGTGCCTGCATTTTGTTACCTGGGTGATATGTTAGGACAATCAGGTGGCTGCAGTGAGGCTGCTGGACTGAGAATTCAGCTGGCATGGAAGAACTTTCGTGAGCTCATTCCCATACTTACGAACAGAGACATCCCCTTCAGCAGCCGAGGTCATGTCTACTCCATGTGTGTGAGAAGTGTTCTGTTGTATGCAACCGAGACATGGCCAATCAACATCGAGGAGCAAAACCGATTGTGCCGTAATGACAACGCAATGGTGCGGTGGATCTGCTCCAAGCGCCTATCTGATCGAGTTCCTATGGATGAGCTAAGGTCTAGGCTTGGTATTCATCGACTTGAAGATAGTGTGCGCTGGAGAAGACTACGTTGGTACGGACATGTACAACGCATGGATGAAGCCGACTGGCCTAAGAAAGTTCAGACCATCGAACTGTCAGGAAAGAATCCACGAGGCCGACCAAAGAAACGTTGGCTTGACAACATCAAAGAAGATCTTCGAAAATGGAATCTATCCTCCGTCGACCCTTCGGATCGGACGGTGTGGAGAAATGCCATCAAGCCAAATCGACATTTGCGGACGTCCAACCCTTGCAACACGAGGAAAAGAAGACGGTAAACCGTGGAGTGAGTGAGTGTATGTAGGGCCTACATTTTGCATGTATAGGCCAATATTGTAAACGTCAGCAGTTACTAGCATGCATGTACAATTATGTACATGTATGTCAACCGCATATGTTGTACAAATACGTAGCGCAAAAAGAAAATATCACCACGTGCAAGATTAAAAAGTAGGTTTACTCAATTTGGTCTAATATGACCATAGCGTTTCATGGTGTCGTAAAAACATTCTTATTTACCCGACAAAAAGAAAAATAAATTGTAGTTATTCGATTTGATGCAATAAGTAGGACCTACCGTATATAGATAGGTCTCTAATTTTTGGTATCCATAGGACTACTAAGTGTTGGAAATTCTATTTAGCTTAATGAAAATTATGCTAATTAAGACTATAGAAATGACTAATACCATGATATCATGTAAAGTACGGTTTTCATTGAGAAACCGAACTCAGATTCGGGTTTTTCGACATCGAATTGACCAGAAACACTATAAAGTCACTGCAAAGTCAAACTGCAAAAAAAATTTTTTTGTCACACAGTGTAATACATGAATCCAAGATAATAATTTATTTCATAGAAATCAATGACATAACGTTCGTCAATCATAAATGGTTCATTAACCTGGCGGTCTTTACCACGTAATACTCTCGCTTCGCCTGAAGTAGTTCCATTCGGATCTCGTGCTCTTTACGGTTTTGAAGAATTTCTTCTTCCAATTTCTTGCACGCTAGTTTTGCCACGTCAGATGAAGAGAAATGATTGCTCGGTGAGTTTATCTGTTCACTACATGCGACAGAAGTATCCGTGTCCTGAGTTAACGTCGCATTCTCATCGCCGTAACCACAGTTTTCTTCATCTTCCTCCAAAGGTACATTTTAACTTGTTGCCCCTTTGATCTGTACAAGGGATGGGTTATCCCGTCCCATGATATCCCAGCAAAGTTCCATTACTGGGTCTGTAGCCATAGGAGGTCCACCACCCGTTGCTGATCGGCTTCGACCAATCTTCGTGACATACTGCCGCAACTTTTATTTTAAGTTGTCCCATTTCTTTCGTATCTCATCTACGGTAACACCATCCATTTTAGTTATATCAATGAAATCATCACACAACTGTTTCCAGCTTGTGGACTCATTATTCGCACTAAGTTTATTATCAATTTGAAAAAATTAAGAATCACGTCTTTCTTGAATAAGGGATAGCATCGACTGGATTTGTTCATTTGAAAATAGGATGTTTGGCATGTTGGTAGATATCGCAGTTGTATCGGAACGTTGTAACGGAACTTGTATCGACCATTCGACTGTCAGGTATGACGCTCACAAGATATTATATTAGAAGAATACCACGTGTGATGACGCAGCCAAGTTCCCTAGCCCTCGAAAATGTCGGCTACTGTCTTTCCAAGTTCTTATTGTCACCCTTCCGATGTCACCAGGTGATATGACGTAGCCATAGAAATAAATTGTTTATCTGCGAATCATTATTTTGCCTGAATTTCATTCTTTAGGAGCTCAAACTAAAATGCTATGGACGAAACTATTTTGATCGAGTCAATCGGTCTGCGGAAAAAATCGAAAGATCCTTTAACGTGCTCTCACGCCTGCCTCCTAATCCATTTGAACGATATAATGACGCTTTATTTTTCCAACATTTTCGATTTACAAAAGAATCAGCAAAGGTTGTCATCTTTCTTATCGGAGAAGAACTGTTATTGCATTTATTTTGTATTCCTCCATTTATGAGAATACTATACACACTGCACTATTTGGGCACCGGAAACTGCTTTTGGAATATTGGTAATGAAGAATCTGTTTCTACAACCGCTGTGTGGCGTAGTATTTATGACGGCATTAATACTCTCTGTAGAAATGAGGTAGCACGACACTAGATTCCATGGTTTAACTTCGACAGTGTTCGGACAATGGCTACTCGCTTTCAACAGAAATACCATTTAAGACGAGTGATAGCCCAATAGATGACACACACTGTCCTCTTCAACCATCATCCAGTGAAGCAGCATATATCAGATCAAAGGAAAAGGATGGGCAAATATCAAATGTCATGTTGTATTGTGACTAGGTTTATTTTTTCGGAATTTTGATTGCTCTTGGCCTGGATCAACCTCACGACGCAAGAGTCTTGTCCAGAAAATCAATCCCCCTTGATAAATGCAAAACTAAATGGGTTTTCACTAATTGGAACTCTGGATATCCATGTCGGAATTGTGCCTAACGCCTTTCCAGCTAATATTCCTCTTGATTTCGAATCAATTTACGTTACCAGCGGCGTTTGTGTGCAGCAAATATTTCATTATTATAGCAAAACAATTGGCATATCAAAAAACAAATGGCAGAATCTACAACGAACCGTATCGAAATCTAGTTGATAAATTTGGCTTGGTATTCAAAGCCTCTTGTGGCTTAATAATATGGCCAGAAAATTCTGGCAGATAAAGTGAACTTCTCTCGAGCAGCATAGAAAGCATAGCTCTCAAGCAACAACAGAATCGGAAAGTTATAAACAAACTCTTATGTAAATAGCTATTGTTCAATCATAGATTTTGTATTTGTACCGTAATTGTATAGTGGTGACATGGTAGCTACTATAAATCATGCCTAGAAATGTGGACATGATTTCTAAAATATAAATCATGTAAAGTATATAAATACATAATAACGGCAAATGTTTGTTCAAACCGAAATTTCTTTATATTAAAACATAAAACACGCAAATGTTTGTTCCAAATCAATCAGTCGTCGTGATAGCCGATGAATTCGTTTAAATATTTGGTGAAAACGTTTGTGAAGATTATGCACAAATTGAAGAATCAATTTTTCTTTGATAACCCGCGTTACTTGAATAATGTCATAAATTTGTTTGCACATAAAAAAGCTGGAATATGATCGTCCCATTTAAGATTTTGCTGAATAGTGACTCCGAGATAACCTTAGTTTTCTCTGAGTTGAGCTCTAAGCCATGATTCAAGTGTTTCAGTTCCGATTGAAACATCTCGTAGCAATCGTCTGAGCTGGTGAAAGGACAAAGAAGTCTGCGAATTTCAGAACAAGCGACTTATCGTATAGAGTCTGAAACAGTGCATGATGACTTAATTTGTCGAACGCTTTCTTCATATCTGAACTGGAACAATGCCATTCTCCTGTACAATATCAAAACTTCTACCATCGTCGAGAATCGAGCTAGCGATATTTGTCCAGTCTTTCAAATTCGTTAATTATCCGGAGAGCACCCCTGTCGATCTAGTATTAAAGCTGGCGACATTCCAAAAGCTGCAAATCGCAGCTTGCCAGTAACCCACGTTGTCAGATGCTGTAATTTCTACATACGAGTAAGGAATCTGATCGTGATAATAGTTGAACTCGTAGAAGTAATTGCATTTATCGTTGGATAAATACATGTGGTTCCAAGGATGCTGAACAGTCTTGTGAATAACATGTCAATATTGCTGAAGTAAAACGTTCAGATGATCAGCGTTACCAAAATTTGGAGTCGTGATGGGGACTTATAGGAGTAAAGAAGGCTAGTGTCCAGGAATATCTTGTCAAGAGTAGCAGTTTCGTTGGTGCTTTAACAACCTGAGTCAATCCCAAGGTTGCACAAAGATCGTTGGAAGTTGATTAAGTCCCCAGCGATGATTACCTTTACATCAGAGTCGCAGATACACTGCACTGGCTAAATTAGGTGGGACGTATAACAGAAGGAACAGAATTTTTGTAAGGAAAGTTTTATCCACAAGACACTCAATTTCGACATGGAGGCATAGTGATAAGGCTAACGCTACGAATGTTAAAGGCAAACTCCACCACCTCTTCGTCCGTCACAGCGATCATGCCTATAAGGGAACAATAGTAATCTGAGAACTCGAAACTTTCATTCAACCAGTTTCACAGACTGCAATGAGATCTGGTTTAGCAGTCTTGGAGAAAACCGAAAGCTCGTCTATTTTAGGACGAAGCGATTGAGCGTTCATTAGAAGTAAACTTGGAACTGGGAACAAAGGAAGGAGATTGTAAAATCAAACGTGAAAATTTTGTTGTTCGCCTCGATTGACAATACGATTTCGATAAATAATCACGTCCTCTTTGTCTTCTTCTTCGTAATTCTTCACGCAAATGTCTGTTCGTCTCCTGTTCAAGTCTGGTTCGGTCTGGGTTTATGTAAACTTGTCGATACTCTTGCGAACGTCTGGAATGTTGAGTTTTTGAGAACTTCGAACTTTGTAGATACGTTCTTACATGTGACACGTAGCAATCTGGGTTACCACCCTGAACTTTGCCCACGTCGTATATCAATGAAATCTGTGTCGTCTACATCGAGGGCTGAACAAATATTTTGCCAATTCTCAGTGTCCTTTTCCTTTCGCTCCTGAAGTGTCCCCAGCGTCTCGTGGACTCCTGAGATAACAAGATTCGCACGTCTGTGAAGTCTTTCTTCGATTTCATTTGTGATGCTGTTAGTTATCGTGACGCTATTGGCTCTTACTAGGGTCAACTCATTTTCAATGCTTGCATTTCTTTCTAAAAGAGTTCTGTTATCTTTTTCCAGTGTCTCAACTTTATTTCCCAGTACGTTCAGTTCAAGTGATCATGTATCAAGTGATCTGCACTTCAAGCATTATAAGTGACGAATCTTTCTCTGTTAATATTATAAGAGATTTCACTTGACTGAGTATAATAACGAGATCATACACGTAGATACCGTATCTAATTCACAGCGCGTTCGGATTTCCCTTTCATTTTATCTCTCTGTACAGTGTGAAGCTTTCATGCCTGCCTCACACGCTCCTCGCGTCTCAACAATACCACCACTTTGACATTATAACGTGACTCATTCATCACCTTAAGGTACTTAGGCTCCTTAAGGTACCTTAAGGATGTGTCGTCTTTTAACCACCTTAAAATTGAAACAGACTTAACCACCTATGAAACAGCTCCTTTTTGCTACCTTACCTTAAGGCACTTAAGGTAGTGCACCTTAAATTGAAATAGGCCCCAGGACAGATACTGTAGCTAAATCTTTACTAACAAAATGTGAGGAGACATCATTATTGAATTTGGATGGAATCACAATGGCTGAGCGAGGGTTGAGGCTGCACACTGAAACCATATCCTTTGTGAATGAACATCTCTTAATGGTGGTTCTTATCTAGGATGCAACCTCTACAAAAATTTTTAGTTTGTTCGTAGATAAATTGGTGAGAGTTTCCAGCGATGAATTGTATGATATCTCTAATAAGGATTGGCAGCTTCACTGCGATAGGTACAATCTCAAGAGTAACAACTGATAGTGCAGTCTCCTTGGAAATCGGTTTCCAGTATGTTTGTGTCTCTGTTATTTTGTGGCTATGTGTTGTGTTCTCAAAAAATTGGACAGATACCGTCTCATCCTATATGCGAAGTTGCGAAACTGTCTAATGATGTTTCTTAGAAAAATCACTACATGAGTATCACTACATTTCATATTGATGACCACTAATGATTTCATGTCTCCCTTCTTCTAGTTAAATCGAGTGTCCACAACCTAGACAGTGGGAACAATGAAGGGGTCGAATGTCAACTAACGCTATCAGGATTTCAAGATCTAGGATGAACTGCATGCCCCTCACTGCCAATCGTTCTAAACAGTCGATGGAGATGCGAATCGAACTCTGTGGTGAAGTGAAAGTGAAAGATGGCAGACTGGCAGATTTAAAGTGAAATGTCCGAGCCGTAAGTTGAGAGTATTGAAAATTTCAAGATAGTGTCTTACGATACTGACACAAAAACTATTCGATGGAAATCGTACGGGCATTTTGAACCAAGGCAGTTACAATTGGGTCTCTTCTCTTCAATTCTCTTTATTCAACTTGGAGGAAAGCTAATTCTACTTGTTTATTTCTTGCAATTATTTGCAATCAATGCGGCCTGTTCTACAATATTCTTTTAAGCAGCTTCTCTATATATTTGGCTGGCATTATGTTAAGATAAGATAATGTATATTTCAAAAAAATGAAAATCGTAATTGAACACGAGTAGCATTAACAATGCAAGAGATAAATGATTGATGTAGGTGCTTGATGAAAAGTTAACTCAGGGACATAATTAAGTCTGACATACATTCTGTTGTACATTGAGGCACAGTATGGTACGAAAGAAGACGAACGCCAACTTGTAACTGCTTTGGGCAGAAGTAGATGCTTTGAATGTGGAAGTGTTGGAGGGAACAAAGAATGAAGGAGGTGATTCGGATCTCTCATTTTCAAAAAGGTGTTCATTGCTAGGTGGTCACGACGAATGGTAAGTGGAGTAAAGTCACTACATTGGCAATTTTTACCACAGATAAGTCTATGAGCCTGCTTTTCACCTCAGACCTTCCCAACATCATCGCCTCCCATGGCTTCTCCCTCTATCTATATGCTGACGACATCCACATCTACGCGTCCTGCCCACCCTCTCAGGCTCTGGATCACTCCTCCAAGATGAGCGACTGCCTCGCGGAGGTCCACCGCTGGCTGGCAAGTAATCGCCTTCTGCTCAACATCAGCAAGACAGAAGTCATGTGGCTTACCTCCAAAAGACGTCGTCACCTTGCCCCACGGACTCCCACCGCCATCAACCAAGAGAGTGTGATCAGTCCATCAACCGTTGTCCGCAATGCTGGTGTGCTTCTCGACCCCTGCTTATCAATGCAACCCCAGATTTCGAATATCGTCTCCAAGTGCTTCTCGACTCTCCGTCAGCTCAGTACCATACATCGCTTCCTTCCCAGGTCTGTCCTGAACACCCTCGTGGTCTCCCTAGTGCTCTCCAGACTTGATTACTGCTGCAGTCTGCTGTATGGCCTCCCTGATAACTCCCTCTCCAGAGTGCAATCCGTGATGAATGCTGGAACACGGATTTTGTTTCGTGCCCGCCCCCGTGACCACATCAGTCGCTGCAGTGGCTCCCGATCCACCATCGCATCACCTTCCGCGTGGCGGTATTCGCGTTCAAGTGCCTTCGGGGAGGAGCCCCTTCATACTTGTCGTCCCTCTTGCATCATGTGTCCTCCATCCCTTCCCGTAAAAGTCTCCGCTCGGCCTCAGGTGACCAGCTGCTTATCCTAACCTCCCGCCTGAAGACTGTCGGTGCCAGGGCCTTCCCGATGCGGTGAGCCTCTCTCCTGTGACGTCGATCGAATTTGTTTTGCTGCGCTTTTTTTTGTGCCCTTGAAGTCTCGCCCCGAGACATAAATGTCACAAATCTTTTTGTGAACTCGTTCCATACGTTCGTTATCCTTTTGTTGTAATCCGACAAAAAGTGGACAATTGTTTTCGAGTACACTTTGTATGCACATTTTGTAAATTTGAATAATATCTTTCTTTGGTAAAACACTGTGAAGACGACGCACCACATAAAGCCTGCTGCTAGCTTTCTTGCAAATTTTCGTGATGTGATTGTCCCATTTCAAAGAATCCGAAAACGTCACACCGAGGATATCCATTTCTGAACAAAATGAGTTATTGTCTCCAAAAATTTGAAATTTGTTCGATTTCTTTGATATGGTCATTGATTTGGTCTTGTCGTTGTTTAGACTTAGTCCATGAGCATCGCACCATCGTTTAACGTTCTTAGTTTCGCTTTTTATCATTTCTGGAATTGTAGAGATGCTTTGGTAAGTTTGGAGAACAACGTCATCTGCAAATTTCAGCATGCAGGTGTTTGGACATGAAGGAGCGAGGGAGCCTTAGTGAGATGCTAACAAATATGGTGACAAAGAAGAACCCTGAGGTACACCTTAAGTTATATCAGCCATGTCACTAAACCTACTTCAAATTGCTACTCGTCGCTTTCTTCCATTCAAAAAGCCAGTGCACCACTTGATGGAATCTGGTGGGAGTCCGTTGTCTGACAATGAAATAAGCAATGATGAGTGGCTCAAACGATCGAAGACCTTTGTTAAGTCCAAGGCGGTAATCAATACTCCTTCGTTTTCTCCCTCTTTGGTAACGTAGTCTTGAATTCGCCTGTGTGATAACAGAGTTGATGATTTGGGACGAAAACCATATTGATCACATCCGTAAGAATTCAACAATTTGTCCTTAACAAAGTTAAGCGCAAGACGCTCGAAAATCTTTGAAAAAATCGGCAATAGCGAAATATGTCTGATATCCTTGTAGAAGGATGAACGTTTCTTTGGTATCGGTACCACATTTGCCAATTTCCATTTGAGTATGATAATAACCCGAAATGCCAGAGACTGCAAAGATGTGAGTTAGAGGTTCAGCCAATACAGATGAGCACTCACGGATAAAGTAGGGCGGAATTCCGTCGCTTCTAGCAGCCTTGTTCAATTTTATTTTACTGAGCAAGTGAAAAGTTGATGGAACATCCAGATTCAGATCCCAAGGGTCAGTGGATTGTGACTGGATCAGAAGATCATCAATATCTTCAGGACCCTGGAAATTTGAAATGAAATAGTCATTTAATTTGCACGCAACTTCCTCAATCGATTCAAATTGGTTCGTAATTCTGTGCAGTGCATCTTGAGATTTCAATTTCTTCCCTGATGGAAGTTCAGCAGTCTGCCATAAGTCTTTCTTACGGCTGCATATATTTCGCTTCCAACGATCTTTATTGAGTTTTATTTCTTCTTGAATTTCCACCTTCAGAAATTATACTGCTGTTATACCTCTGAAAATTGCCAGCGCGAAAAGCTGCATACCTTAAATTGATTTATTTTTTATTTGAGGAGTCAACCACGGCTTGTTTCTTGTAGACATCTCAACGTAGGAAAATGCTATTGAATTCAAAGCGTTCATAATGACTTCGTAGAACCAATCATTTATCTTGCAAGGAGATTTTAGAAGTATAGATTTAATGCCAAGGAAAAGAACCGATGATGCTGATTGTCTTGTCGACATTACTTCGGCGAAAATCATATACTTTATGAATGCTTGTACATTTAGCAGACAAAGGTTCTATGAGTACACTTTTGTGATCAGCAGTACCGACGCTAGGTCCCACTATAGGATCCTTGTAACAATCTTTCAGATATGAGTCCAATGATATTTTATCAAGAACAGCAAACTTCCTTGTAGGTAGATTTACCACTTGAGTCAGGCCCAATACCTCTGAGATGGTAGAACATGGCAATTGATTTAGATCTCCAAGCACAATTAGTCTTTGAGATGCCGCTACATCACCCAAGTTGTCAAAGGAGCTTATATTATGTGATTACTGATATTGTTATAATCAACTGCCTGTAGATTCGGCGGCACGTAGATGAGGACAATCACTTGTTGGCTTGGAAGATCTAGCCATAAGGAATCGATGCATTCAGGAGAATTTGGGACATCAAGGATAACTCAACGAATTTCACGTCTCACAGAGACAAACCCCGCCTCCACGTCTACCTATAACTTTCTGCTAGTTTCTGTTGTGTGCCGCTATGCAAGATATCTATGAACCTTGCAGAGAGACAAATTTTCCATTGTTGACTAGACAATGCTCATTGACTCAACAGGTTTTGTTATTGTTAATGACATGAATGACAACGATATCTATGCATGAGAGTTTTGCTGTAAGGTCAGACAACCTTTCACATGACAGCACAGTTAGCTGAAGTGACTAGCTCTCAGCAATGTGGTTATCATTTAAAAACCATTGTTGCAATTTAATAGACACACAAGCTCTTGTCTCAATGCGTCTGGTTTTGCGTTACGTAGCGGGATCATAGGAAATTTGTTACGGTTACCTAACGCTCTCTAGATGACGACACGACATAACAGTTTCCAAAGATTGAAGGTATTCTGTTGAAAAGAATCTTGCACTTGTTGACTTTGGAAGTAGACGGTAGGCAACTGATCGAAAGGGGTTCTGGTTGGATCAGATTTGTTTCTGAGTGCCTGTTCCAATTCTGCAACATCATGGGGTAACGTTATCTGTTGAATTACTTTGTCAACAGTTAGGCCGTATCACACTTCTTGCCGATGTAGCACCGTACTTAACACGTGGGATTCGGGTTTCTTGTAATATAACTGCTTCAGACATGTCAAGACATGATGCATGAAACCACGATTCGCACTATTTACAGAGAACGGACACATCATGCATTGATTCAAAACAATGAGACAATGAGGGCAGATGCAGGCCCGGTCATTTGCTTTTATTTTCCTTCCGATGCTATACTCTCTATTCACATTTTACTTGTTCGGATGCTGCGTCTTTCATGACATTCTTAATGATCCGCGTCTCAGCATGTACGCAGGTACATAGCCCATAAGGTATCATACCTACTCCTACATGATATTTAGGTATTGAGTATTCAGCCGCACGCATCGTTCGAACATCTTTCAGGATGTGTGATTTTTTCCTAAATGTCAAATATCACGAGTATGTATTGAACGATATTTTCATTTACGTGTTCACCTCCGCAACAATAATTGTGCAATTCGTCGCGAGCAGCAGTTAGCAAATTGGCAAAAATCAACGTAAATAAAGGGATGAACAGACCCCTGCCTAAGAAACATGACCTACTTCAACCGACTAATAATAGTTCTTGAACTAAAACCCGTCGGACGGTGGTAAAAGGTTTTCCTGATTTTCAGGGGGCTCCATGAGAGACTGTGAGCCACCAACACCAAGAGCAACATAAAATTCCAACAGTTACGGCGTCATGCCGTCGTTTATTAAATCGGCTGAACATCGTCAGAATACTTCAGGGTATATATTCAAGGTATCAACAGCATGTGGTCATCGTCCATTCATAGGGAGCACTAGCACTACAAAACCAACCCACAAAAAAATGAAAAACTGCAATCATCACTCCATAAAATAAATAGTAACTTCATTACAGTGAAACATTAAAATTCATTACCTTTCCTCGTGACTTGCTTGTCAGATTGATCTGTAATGAAAAGTGAGCGTAAATTTCAAACTTACTTAAGTTTGTAGCAAAAAACATTTGCCGTACTTAAACAACATCAAGAAAATCAGCAAGACAAGATTCCAGAGCATGTCCCTGATGTGCTTGAGATGTCGACTATTCATGTATGTCCTAGTTATTCAAACAATTTTGCACCTTGAAAATTGGTCTCAATTGATGCAAAATCATGGAAAACAAGACAAAAACCGCAATTTTGGAAAAATCCGCATTGTAGTTCAAAATAAAAACTTTTTCAATGCAATCAACGTTGTGCACCTCAAGCATGTAGGGGATTATGAGTCCCTTGACTACCTAAACTTCGCTGAGCGGATTGACACCGACAGCCTGCACTTTGAGATATATTTTTGCAGCAACTGGTCATGCAACTGGTGAATCTCCGGGGAACTCATTTTCGCATCATGAGCAATCCAGTTGCAAAAATGTTTAATGTCATCAAGGTCGTCAAGGTTTTTATCCAGCGGCTTCATCATCTTTGAAAATCATGTCACTCATAGATGTTGCTCTATGATATTGTTCATTTGTTGATCATGATTCGAGCTTTCGAAACCATGAAGATGCATATCTTAAAAAGCAATCTGCATCAGATTTCTATTACCATCTGATCTTATGGCATGGCAGCATCTAGATTCTAACCATATACATCAGATCGCAACCAGAGTATGATCGCAACCACATTCATCCAATAGTCAGCCAACTTTTCATTTTTCAGACACACAGTGCCAATGTATAAAAATAGTGATTTTGCAAATAATTGTTACACAAACTTCATACTTGGCTCAAGGATCTTAACCGTTGCTGCATATGACGAATTGAATTCAGTTTGATTTTTGTTTATGTTTACTACAATCATTATTGAATGAGCTTTTTTCATTTGTTTCTATGGTGACATGACATTTGTTGATAACTTTTGATTTAATGTTTGTGATCTTTGGAAATTTAGTAATTGTGTTTGACCATGCTCTTGCTGACACCGATGGGGTGCAATCAGACGACCACGGACCATTGTTGTCACCTGCCAATTTTCAAAATATTCACCAGAAAGATTTTAAAATTTGATTAGTTTATTCTTTGTGCTAAATTCATTGATCACCTCAAATTAGCAGAATATGAAATTCGTTTTTGGGAAATTTCTTCGGTGAATAAGTTTTCGGATGACCTTTTCGTCGTCACCCATATTTCCTCGTTTCTTCAGTCCAGATAAACTAAGCAAATAGTTTTCTAAACGTGGGATAACTGCATGCGTTTTGATATTATCTAGAGCGAGCATGATGCTTCGATTGGATCTACATGTTTTCATTTTTAAGTAAATGGTCTGAAATCTTTTTGAATCTCTTCATGGCAGATTTAAAAGAATCACATGTAATACACAGGCTGTTTTTATCCGATTTAAATTGTCGTTCCCTTCAGGTTCCAATAATACAAGTACATTTGCACATTTGCTATCAAAAGCACTTGAACCAAATGTATAGTAGTCACCTTTCTTAAAACTGTCACATCAGCTGTTTGTGAATGATGCATTGATGCTTCACTTTTCCGGACATCTCCTCCCCCCGCATAAAATGCATTGACATTTTCCTTGTCCGATGCTGTGTGATGCTCATATATCGCGTCATACTCTTTCAACTTAATTTTTTACTGTTCATTAGCTTCAGGAGAACAAAAAGCGATGATTCTATCATCAACAGTTATGTAGTTCATTGATATTCAAGCGGGCCTAGTCAGGTCCAAATGTTTAAATTAAGTGCATGAAATTAAACATAATAATAATTATGCATTTTCCTGGAATTCCAAAGTGATGAAAATTTGCGGCCACATAAATTCAAAATGAAACGGCCGATGCGAGAAAACATCATGAGCAAAGGAAGCACTGAAATCCGCTATTTGCCATTTGAATCATGTTGACAATTGTTATCGTAACCCCTTCTTTCCTTTGATTTTGAAAACCTTTGAAAACCGTTTTTTACTTTATTCGAAACTTTTCTTTAAACAGATCTTACATTCGTCCTATCACATAGCCGATAGATGGGAGAGTGTCTGCGGACACGATGCCTCAACTTCAAAATTCAAGGATGTTACCAACTCAATGATTTCACATTCAAACCGCCACAGCCAACTCTCCTTACGTTCTAACTCCTGAACATTACAAGAAAATACTTTGTCATGGATTGCTAAAAACGTTACATCACAGCTCTTTATCATAGTCTTTAAAAGTCTCGTCATTGATATTCATACCATAGCCTTCCTCATGTCCATCGATCTTCTATCGTCATAGCATCGTGTAACTTGGGTGTGACATTACACTTTAATGAAAATTATGCATGGATACCCTAAATGCCACACACGGTGGGACAACTGCTGACTGGGGCGACTTTCCTTAAAACCCGATCTTCTTGGGTAACAGGGGGTCGGGACTTCCGCGCGGACAGCTGCCGTGAGAGCCTCTCATGAAACGCCACCGTCTTTCTTTCCTAGCTTGTTCTTCTTCCTTGATCTTCATCGTCAATCGCCCATCTTCATCGAATCGCCCACTCGTAGACATGAAAAGAAAGCGGCTTGGTGTCAGTATCTTGTTAATACATCATGATAAATTACATCACATTAAAGCTCATACACTAGAACATATTACATACACATGCATTACTGCTAAAGATCTTCAAAAAAGGAACTTTACATAACAACAATAATAGACGAAGTATTTCGCTCTTAGAGTATGCTCCTGATGATAGGAAGGCCATAGGTTCTCGAAAATTGATTGATTGTATCAGAGGTAATAACACCCGTAGTCAGAATTCAAAATGAAAACCACAATGATTAGGAAAGACAATCCTTGGAAAAAGGATCTCAAGGAAAAAGTTCCTTGCCTTATTTACCTCATCAATTTAGCTGCTAGTAATAGTTATTTTTCTTGAAATGGTATTTTTATCAACAGACCTTCGGCTTTTCGATGGGAAACCCCTTGTCGCCCGTTCTAGCCAATCATCTTCTTGAACACGTAGAATCTGAACTCATGCCCACTTTTTCTGGACCGCTGCCTTCTTTCTATGCTCGCTATGTAGATGACATTTTAGCTGCTGTTAATCCCGATTTCGACGTTTATAAGTTCATAAACTTCATCAATTCCCGGTATCCTTCATTGAGTTTTAGTTTTGAGTGGGATTTTAACTCGGTTATGCCGTTTCTAGATGTCTTGATCATGCACTCGTCTGCTAACCTCAAGTTTAAGGTTTATCGTAAGCCTACCCATGCCAACTCCTACTTCCATTTCTTTTCTTCCCATCCTATTTCTACCAAAATTAGTGGCTTATTTCTTCGAGCTCTTCGCATATGTAGTCCTGAATATTTAGATGCCAAAGTAGATTACATATTTGCCTCTTTATTGAAATTAGGATATCCTAAACTTGTCATTCAACGTTCTTTTCTCAAGGCGAAATCTTCTTTTCATAAACCGACTGCCAAAGCTGATCCTACTCCACACTCTTCATTGATGACCATTCCCTTTGTTCCGTCTCTTAATACTAGGATTCATGCTAACCTTCGTCGTAATCTCAATTGTGATGTTAGCTTTTCTTACCCGAACAAATTAAGATCTGCTTTGATGTCGAATGCTCCAAACAAACAATGTAACGCTGGTGTTTACCGCATCAGTTGCAATAATTGTGACTATTTTTATGTAGGTGAAACTGGTCGTTCATTAACCACTAGGGTGAGTGAACACAAAAGGGATTTGAAGAATCATAATTTGAATAATATTATGTATGTTCATTCCATCAATTGTGATCATTCCTTTAATTATGACGATTCTAAAATAATTTTTAAATGTAATGATGTCCATACGAGAAAAGTTGTAGAAAGTCCGTTTATTAGATTTTATCAGCTACAGACGGTCAATCTAAATCCTGGCCTGTCTCATATAAACAAACACGTGGCCCAGCTGATTGTTCGTGGGGTCGGTCAACGCGTGCATTGTGATAGGAGTCCATCCTTGCCTTCATATGTGTAGTGATTAGTGAATCATCTCTATTGCATCATCCATTTAACTGTTTCATGTCCCCTCGTATTTTCATTCCCATGATTATGCTCGCTGTATGACGAGTGAAAGCTCGGGATACACTTTTTCTTTCCTAATCATTGTGGTTTTTATTTTGAATTCTCGAAAATCGATTTACTCAGGTGTCAAGTGACGAAGAGGATAATGCTTATCTTTGATTGAAGTTCTGAAGAGACACATTAAACATCAACATCAAACGACGTTATTCTAGTAGAGTGAAATTGGAACATTTGCAATCAGAATCACCGCTCATGATTTTGTGAGCTCTTCCTTGAATTCTTTCAATAGAATCTTGCTGTTGAACTTGTAACTTTGCGAAAAGAAAAGAGTCGCAGCATATTCTGAAGCACTTCAACGCTGCTGTTGAAGATCATCGTAATTTCGGGAGTGTCTAGGAAAGGCTTAAATTGACGCATCACTGATAATTTACACGACTTCTGTGTTGTATCAGATATATGCTGTTTCCATTTCAAAGATTCACTCCCAATAGTCTAGTGATTCATCATCGTCATCATCATCAGCCTTTCGTCCACTTCCCTCCTCCAGCTTCTTCGATCTTGCGCTTTCTGAATCCAGTTGATTCCGCTCTTTTCCTCAGTATCGTCTCTCCATCTTCTTGGCCTTCCTCTTTGCCTTGGTCTTTCTAGTGGCGTCCATTCCGTTCTGGCTAGGTGTCCTGCCCGGTTTCCCTTCATCGTTCTGATGTTACTCGTTATGTCAATGATTCTCGTCCTTTCTCTGATGTTCCCGTTCCGTATTTTGTCCTTTCTCGTGATGCTTAACATTGCTCTTTCTTTGAAAGAACATTGCACTTCTTTGTGCCACAGCCAGTTTCCACTCTTGTCGTTTTGTTAGTGTCCACGCTTCTGCACCATGCGTTATTGATGGCAGTATGACCGTATCAAACAACCTTCATTTCAGGCATATTGGGATGTTCCTGTGTTTGAGTAGTTTGCTGTATTGTCCGAACCTTCTCCAGCCAGTATTTATTCTGTGATTTATTTCTCTGCCAATTTCGTTATTTGCTGTTAGCCATCTTCCAATATATTGGTATTCATTTACTTCTTCCAGTGATTATGATGAATAAAACATGAGCGACCGTAGAATTGAATCTCTCATGTACTCGTGCGTTTTGTCTGTAATGTAACCTTAAATATCATCACGAAGCGTTGATGGTTACATATTGTAATATGTTCCCTAGCGAACCATAGTAAAATTTAAAACCAACTTTGATGTAATTGAGATGTAATTGAGATGTAACTCAATAATGTTGGGTTATTGTTTGTATTTGAAATTATGTAGAAATATGTTGACATTTGCTGACATGCATTGATTCAGATAATCAGTGAACCTATCACATTTTTCCGATATTTCAAGAATGCAACAACACAGTTTTAGTCGCACCAACACACAGTATAGTTCATTAGCTGCTCAGAGAAACAAGAGAATATGTGAAATTTGATCTTTGAGCATTAAGGTAACTCGAAGTCATGTAAATATAGGGGACTATGACGTGAGCGAACTCGCCTAGAATTCCTGGAATAATCCATCGCCTTATACTTTAGTATTCAATGCTGGTTAACCAATCTCGCCAATGTCTTCAACTGACATATCACTTGGATCATTTTGATCTTCCGCAGCATAGTGGGGCATTGGTACATTAGAGTCAGCTAATTAAGTTGAAACATATCAACATCACTACATGATTCTTTATCAGGAATCGGTGAAAATCTGGTAGCTGAAGTATTTTGTCGCTTTTTATCCAATCTCACCTTGGCCACATGGAGTAAAGTTGGTTTCACGACGTTTCCTACGACACTCAGAAGCTTTAACTTATATGCATGAGGTGATTTGATCATCACTCTTGATCCTTGTCTGAACAAGCACGGTCACTCCTTATTGCAATGTTTTTCGCAGCTGTTGCGTGAACTCCTATATCTGAATGTCTTATATCCCGACGACTAATTGCATAGGAGCGTCTCGCATACAAAGGTTTCAGATGTGCACTAACGAAGGAAGGCTTGATAAGCGAACACATTCGACCATTCTGCATTAATTCTTTGATGTCATCATCTTTAGCCAAAAGTGTGTCACCGTTAGCTATTGGTGCTATGTAACCCAATACTACCTGTTCCATAGCCTTTCCCCCTTTTTGTATTCAGTATTATGTCATTATGACATAGACGTCGGTGTGAATTTTAAATTTTATACTAGACCATATTTCCTTCCTTTTTACCTGAAGATAGTTAACGGATGTTAGCCGAAATTAATTGTAAGAAATAGCAAAAAGAAAATAAAGCCACCATCTTTCAATATTGGCATTTTCCAACTACATTCAAAACATGCAAAATAGCCAAGACAATATATTCAAAACTTCATCACTTACGTCAGTTTGTCAAATCAAATTATGTTCAAAATCAGATGCCATGATATGTCGCAAGTGCAGTTACGTCAGCTTGTCAAATCATTCAAGTTGACTTAATATCAGCTACAGGTGTACTTACGTCGCTTTGGCTTTACTCGGAGGGAATAGCAAGTCAACTAAATTGTTGAAATAACTGCTTCAACAGCAAAAAGTTGACAATTTTGTGTTTGATGAGTTTGTATTGACATGATCGCTTACAGGAGGTAATGCTAACATTGTTTACACAGCTACTTCGTATAGTATTGACATTCTAAATCATTATTAATCGTTTTAGAAAATCCAAGCAAAATTCTATAACTTCGCAAGGATAATTATAGGAAATTAACAGTACCTACATAATTTCATTTAAGTCTTTATATTTTCAGGACAAAATGTGATAATACACATGCATATTTTAATCCATCTGATGATTCCAAACAAGAGTGCACGATACGATGGCAAGCAATATACTTTTCAAAATTTCCTACACGACTTTGAAGAAATAGTTCAATAATTTGCTCTTGAGTTCAGCAGCAAGCTTAGGAACCTTATCAATAATGACATCAGGGAATATAAGATACATCAATTAAAAGGACAGAACCGAAGAATAAAATCGTCAGAAATCGCAAATCATTTATTGGATAGAATAAAAATGACACGAGCCGCTTGCTTCTGTGACGGAATTTATCAATTTATAGGTTATGTAAATAGCAATAGACATAATCCAGTCCTTTATTGAAAATATTGTTGAATCTTATAATGAAAAATTGTTATGATTTTCAGCAGTAGGCCAGTCGTTGAAATTAATAGTCGAATGATTTATTGAGTTGACCGTAGCTTCAAATAATGTTGGATATGTGCTAACAATATGATTGTAATTCATTAAATTGTTACAAAATAGGCCTAAAAGAAAGGAAACTTTGCCAACTTGACGATTGAGTTCGACACTCTTCAAGGACTGGAATTCATTATAATGAATTAATTATCTTCAATAATTTTGAATCTAATTTGTGATTTTATTATTCGAGATTTTAGTAATGTACATATTTTTTAGTATAGTATTCAACATCAAAATTCAGATATGATTTCATGATATTCTCAAAATCACATAATTCATAACTGCCTTCGAGAAATGAGCATCCATAGGACATGTTGCAAATTTACCAATGAGACAAGAATTAGTTGTAATCTTCTTTAAATGGTAATACCTTTTATCAAATTGATATTGAATTTGATGTAAACTTTTTAGATTATTGAAGAAATAGAATTCGGCAGTTTTTCATTTTTGATAATGCAGGCATCTCAAATGTATTCTTTAAAGTATCTACAGTAACTTGTCCAAACTCTTTTAGTTGTTTAGCTGCTAGATAAGAAGCTTGATTTCCTTCGGCAGTCAATTGTTCCAAGGACTTTTGTTACTTCCCTTTTTAAAACCGGTTTGGTTCTTCTTAATAACGTTATTTTCCATTAACCAATTGTTGAGTCATATATTTATAATTCTCGTCAGAATCTTTTCTATGCAGGTTGATAGGTTGATATATTAATATGAATTTGGATCAGCTCTATTTCCTTTTTTAAATATTGGTGTAAACCAACTACTTTTTCAAGGAATTTCATCAGCATTATTCAGTACGTAACTATACAGCGTTTCTAGAGTGTTCACATATTTCTAATGTTTCATAAGTTGTTCTGTCAGCACCACTTGTTTTATTTGACTTGGATTCTTTAAGAGCATTTATAATTTCAGGTTTTGTAATTCTATTATTTAGATGATGAACATTTACCTGGCCTTGCAATATTTTTGGTGGACTTTTGCAAGACAAGCATGTACTGTTAGATAGCTTTAGGTCATTGGCTACAATGTGGGAATAAAAATCTGAACCTTTTAAAATATACTACATTTGCGGTTAGTTTTGAACAGCTCCTTTTTCATTTGTATTTTCACACGAGATGTCACTGAAATCACATTTTTTGTAACACAGTGTAATTCATAAATTGCAAAATCCATGACTTTGTCGTCTTGCGATGGACGACGAGAATGATATCGTTCAAAAGTTAGATTTTCTTTAGGAATGAAATATGCTTTCATTGCAGAAACCAAATTTTCATAAGGCTCTCATTTATCATGCGCAAGGCCTGCAAGAGCTCTTACCGCCTCTGTTGCAATGCAATTCAAACCAAGTGTATGTTTTTGATTAGTACTTAATTGATCAGAGGTTTCAATTTCGATTGCAGCCAATTAATTTTCAAAATATTTCAACCAATCTTCAAAGTCTTTAGGATTATCCGGTAGCAAACCTCTCGGAGGTTTCCCTTAAAGCAACATTTCCAATTCTACTTTTTTGAAGCTTTCCAAAAAAAAACCTTTGCAAATGCTTAGCAATATGTGCAACGTTCTTTGCTCTCTACGGTGCAATGTAATATGTTCCCTAGCGAAACATAATAAAATGTAACGCCAACATTCCTGGGAAGAGGACCGGTAACTCAATCATGTTGAGTTGTTATTTATACGTATTTGAAATTATGTAGAAACGTGTTGACATGTATTGATTCAGATAAGCGATCAACTTATCACTTATAGACAAAAATTTGAAAGTTATCTAAAATGTTCAAAAACAGTCCTTGCATATACAAAGCTTCTTACTCTTCTTCTTGAGCGATATTTATAGGTTCTACGAGTTTGGTGTTTCATTTTGTTGCAATAGTAACGCGTGGAAGAATTCTCAGCAGCTTGAATTTTCGAAAATACCTGCCTATCTACCTGATGGGTCCTGTTCAATAAAAGAGACTGTCGTACACGAAATCATGACTTTAATGGCTGAAAGTGTAATATTCTTTCCCACGTTCTAATCAAAGAACTTAGTGTTTGGCAGATTTAGATTGCTTGTGGTGTAAGGAGTAGGATTATGCAAGTTTTATTCACAAAATTTTACAATGTCACTTATTTCTTTCCCAGTGTACCGATTTCGATGTGCAGCCAAAAGAAAGCCCAGAAGATGCTCACGCCTGATTAATTGTCAAACTTGCTGTATGTACTGTATGTATGTATGTATGCATGTATGTATGTATTATGTATGTATGTATGTATGTATGTATGTATGTATGTATGTATGTGTGTGTACTGTATGTATGTATTTCAATCGCAGGGGACGGATCATCCGGGTCGATGTGAAGAAAGCGTCTCATCACAGATAGATTTATCAAAATATATGAGAAAAATATTCGGGTTTTGGAAGCTGATTTTTGGCAATATTTTTGCCAAAAGTCAGCCTGATTCTGGAAATACTTACCTGATTGCCGAATGAGGCAGAATGTTACATTTCAATCCCGAACATGCTAGAAACTACTCCCTGGACTTGCTGTATAGGTACATCGAATCACTCGTTTCTGCTTTCACTACTTTTTTTCATTTTGGTATTGAAATCATAATTGCATACATCAAATACTGGTGTGGAAATACCTGAAACCATTCCTCTAGTTGCAGTTTCCAAGTCATAGAAGTTGAAATGAAAAGTACTGACTGCTATTTCCAGTGAACAAGTCGGTAGGACGAAGAAGCATCAAGTTTTCATACATTTATTCAATATAAAGTCGCAAATTGGGAGTGAAATTCTTTTATATAAATGAAAAGTTCTTGTATTTAAAGAGAATGCATCGCCGGTGCCAGAAGCCGTAATTAAAAACATCCCGGCACGCCTTAGATCTTGTCAAGCCTTAGTGCCTAAGGAAACATTTGAAGATGATCACGTTCAATGAGCCATTAGGGTTAAGGTCCAGTCCCACCTAAGAAGCGCTGACTGAATAAAAAATGAACTGTTGTGGAAGGTTGTTCCACACAGATCCGGTCAACTTCGGATCTAAAGTAGCGCTAGGATAGTTAACATCCTTCAAAGATTGTCAAGCTTCGACCATTTCATGTATGCCAGTGAGAACGGGCCACCTGCCTGTTCACCCGTTTTATCTCACTGGGCATTTGAATACTTAAGTTGCACAGTCAACACTCTGCTTGATCGTCATGAGAATTATATAAAAGATACTTCTTTATGTTCTTAGGTCTAAGCATTCTTGAAATTTACATCAAGTGTTTTATCTACTTGAATTTAAGTGAATTTAAAATGTGAGAATCCTGTTTTCTGAGGTGTGAATCCAATATTATACAAAAAATGTGGACATTTTTTTCACTGTATCCGAATAAGCCACATCTGCAGAAGGTCAGCGCCATGAATTGTATACAAATGATCTCAACTACTATGATAGCATAGGTTTAGAGACATGTTGAAAATATCCGCATTGAATTTAGCCACCCAAGCTTCATATTTGCAATCTACAGTTCTTACGTTGTAACCATTTCAGAAAAAGCAATTATTTCATCCATTTCTCAGTTGAATAGATATCTCGGACAGATTTGTGGTATGACTTCATCAACATATTTTCTTTATTTAATTTTGAACATGATTAATTGAATGTAGAATTTTCTTTAAAATTTGTTAGATTATAATCATTTCTGATAAAAATAAGAAGACAAACTTAATATTTCGACCATCAGAAGTAGTCATCGTCAGAAATATATTTACTCTCTAATTCCTGCATGAGATTCAAATTACAAAAACATAAAAAACAATAGTAGGTTATAGAACGCATCAGGACATCTATGATTAATATATAAGGGACTTTTAACTCATATAGCATGTACTGAACTGGAGGCCAGTGACTTTGGAAGGCTTGCCACTCATCATCGTGAAATGCATTACAAGTCAACAGAGCTGCACATCCTAATTAATTCGCCCGAAACAAAGAAATTGTCGGAAAGAATCTGTACAATGAGTGTGCACCTGTAATCTAGTCGATTTTTAATTTCAGATAAATTGTGACTTTCTACACTCATCGGTTTTCCCATTGTCTGACCTGAAACCTTCCCCAATATAGGTCATTTGAACCACTGGACTTTATTCAAGAATTCAAGAACTATGAATATATATATGGATCTAGTCGTTTTCGTCGACACGTTCATTTCGTCGACAACCATTTTTGAGGAAAACGTTCATATCGTCGACAGGTTCATATCGTCGACAGATTCATTTCGTCGACAATTGCAGCAGTGTACGATAATTTCAGAAATCTCTCAATTATTTTTTATATTGGACTTCTATGCGGAGCTCTATCACTCTTGATAGCTATATAGTCCATAGAAGTAGATTATAGTAGACTTTCTATGGTTTTGTTATTTTCTAAGATATAGAAATATCATTTTATGGAAGACTATGCATCTTCATTTTTCACATCTATGGTTTCTACTCAATCGCTTTGATATCATAACGTTGCATCGTAGTTCATTTGCATTATAGCTTAATCACAGTCCATTTCCATGGACAGGCGCAGTTTGATTTAGAATTCAAACTTGTCGACGAAATGAACGTTCATAGTGTCGACGATATGAACCTGTCGACGAAAAGTACGACTCCCATATATATATATAGTGTACATGAAAAAAGTGAAAGGCCCTGATTAACCTGATTAACCATGTTGTCTGATATGATTCATCATTGATCAGAAAAATGTCAACTACCGAATCATGCAACAAATGTAAAAAATTTTGCATCGGTAGTGCCAGATCTTTTCACCATCGCTACATGTAACACTTAGCAACAAAAGCATCTTCGGTTTATAAACATATTCAAAGCTGTCACATCAGCAACTCTAATCTTACGTGCTCAATTCTTGCCTATGATAATGACAATACCAATATCCGTTTACGTGAATCATTTTTTATCAACAAATTGGAGCCCTCTATTAGGAACAAAAATGAGCTCGACAGTTATCGAAACTTCCTTTTCCACTAACCCTTTTTTATGCAGTTACCTCCTTTATTCCTTTTATATTTTTGTACTCTTACCTAAACTACTAGTCAGGTCAATTTCTGTTGCTATTGGTATTGCCTGTCGCATATCATCATCATCATGCATCTTAATATTTCATTGATGTCAATTATTTTGCCTATGCTTTCTTGCTAGTCCCTACTCGAGTTAAGTTAAACTATGTTTTATATTTGAATTGCTTATATAGCAGCACTAACCGAAGAAATTTATGCGGATTTCGTGATCAGCTTTGATCTTTATCAATGCTGCTGCTGACTAGTTACCTTCTGAATTATCTTTTCAGCTTTATCCTTTGTTCGCTTTGAATACATATTCTGTGGATTTTTCTCTAGGTTTTGATCATGACTTTTACTTGCATAATAATGAATTAGATACGTACATTGCTGCAATGATTGTAGTAGTGAGTAATGAATCACAAATTATCACTGATTTAGCGGTCATTTATTCCATGACTGCTTTGAACAAGAGAAAGAAATTATGCAAAAAACCAGATGGAGTTCACAATTAACCAAAAAACACTGCTGAATCGATTGTAGCAAGTAAATCTTTTTGTAATTAGCCTACTAATTGCAAAAAGAATAAACATCTATAAATGTACAGAGTTGACAACAATGGCCATTGATGCCACGTGCTGCCGTAGGGTGTCCAACTTTAATCACTGACAGTTACTATTGCAGTTGTTACTGACAGTTGCTTATTCTAGTAAGAGTCTTGTAATTCTCAAGGTACAGGTTGTCTCAAAACGAAAGAAAAAACTTTTTTTATAAAAAACACACACTTTAAATCAAGTTATTTCGAAGACAAACACATTTTTCTAATCTTCAGAACATGAGGTTTCATATGATGCGCGATTTATTATTTTACAAGACAAAGATGGCTTAATTTGAATGACTTTTAAAGTAGTAAGTTTTTAAGTGACAAAATGTCCTTAAAATGCCTTTCACCGTCTTGTAACATCAAATCCACACGGCGCAGAAAAGAAGCAAATGCGCTTCTCAATTCCTCAACGGTTGTCCGTGAGCATTCTTCTTGAATGCGATGTCGAAGATATTCCAGGCTTCTCGGGCTTTGATAGTGAAAAACTCTAGCCTTCGAGGTTCCCCAAAATCAGTAATCCACTGATGTGAGGTCCGTAGACCGAGATTGCCATTTCCGTTTGCACACTCCGGAGATGACGTGGTCAACACCAAAGTCGCCTCCAAGTATCGCCGGACTTCAGTTGCACAATGACCCGGAGCCTTGTCTTCAATGAAAATTGTTAATCATATCCTTCTCCTTCCAACCACCTTCTTCCGCAACATTTCAGATAATTTGTTGAATTCACAGTTTGGTCAAAGAGAAAATGTTCGATGATAAATGAAGCATCAAATCCGATCCACACGCATAACATTTCGGGATGAAGGGGCTTGGTTGGAAATTCTTTATGCTTCTCCTCATTCCACATCCGGCAGTGATATCGGCTTATGACTCCATCGAGATGGAAGTAAGCCTCATCACTCCATAAGACGTTAGGTTGGAGATCCTGGTTCCTTCGCGCTTCACTGTCTAATCGCGTTTGTGGGTGAATTCCCGTTGGCATAGTAACAGTGAATAAGATCAATTTTTGTTCTGATATCCATAGTAAAGACAAATTCTTGGAACACGGAACGATAGAAGCCTTTCGTTGCGAGTGATGAAAGCTGGCTACAAGAATTCATGAGTCATGTCGCCGGTTAACTGATCGAGAGAGAGAGAGACGAGAGGCATGTGCAGAAGTTGCGTCACAGCTGCAATTGGCTTCTAGGAACACCGACAACGCAGACCGAAGGGACCAGAAACCATGCGCGCTTCAAACAAAAATAATCCTTGAATAAAATCGTTGAAACGTTACTGACAAAAGGAAGAACAAAGCATGTTAAAATTATCGCATGGATTTGATGTTACGAGCCGGTGGAAGGCATTTTGAGGAACTTACATCTTTAAAAGTCATTCAAATTATGCCATTTTTGCTTTGTAAAATAATAAATCGCTCAAGTTCTGAAGATTCAAAAAATGTATTTTTCTTCGAAATAACTTGATTCTAAGTGCGCGTTTTTTACAAAACCTTTTTTTCCGTTTTGAGACAACTTGTGTATTCTTGATTGGGTTCCGAATCTTCTTTCAACAGATTCTCTGTATGAAGAATGTGCGTATTGGAATTAGCAGAGTGAATTGTCTACAACTTTATCCACAGCTTTATCCAGATGCGCCAAACTATCGTCAACCAGCAAGAATACCAAAGTCACTGGCCTCCAGTTCGGTACATGCTATAGGAGTTGAACGTCCCTCAGATACTTCATATTAATCATAGATGTCCTTGAATGCATCCAATCATAAATGAGCAAATACTGTGGTAAAGAAAATCAGTAGATAACTTAAGACTCAATAAACAATGGAAATACAAATTGCGACCTCTTTACTAAAGAAATGAGAAGAAGGAAAAAGTTACTGAAGAAGTCTCGATCTCACTGAGTCAATCTGTTCATTGAGTGAAGGCTTTTTGAGCTTTACTTGCAGCATTTGCTGTAGCATCGCTTTAAGAACTTAAATTGGGACAGATTGATGTTATTATTGTTGATTTATGGTGGAAAGCCATGTTGCTAATTAGCGTGTTTATTAAGTACAAGATGCGTACTGATCGTAGTAGAGAAGACTACATCAACTGGATAAATACGAATAGAAATATTGAATCCATAGTTACCAGAAGTAAATGAAATATGCAAGTACATAAAACTATCATTCATGGAAATAGGAATAGCAGCCTATTATAACTCATAGAAATGCAATATCATAGTAATCAATCTGGAGGGCAGATCACATGTCCAATATTCTCCCTATGATGATGAAATACTGCAAATAAAGTCACATAAAGCTGAAAAAGTCTTCACTCAATGGACAGAGTGAATGAATGAAACTGAGATTTCTTGTGTAATTCTTTTCCTTCTTCTCATTTGCATGTCACAATTTCTATTTGCCTTGTTTATTGAGTCTCAAGATATCTACTGATTTTCTTTACCGCAGTACTAGTTCATTTAGGATTGTATGCGTTCTATAGCGTACTATCGCTTTTATGTTTTTGTAATTTTAATCTCATGCAGGAATTAGAGTAAATAGATTTCTGACGATGGCCACTTCAGATGGTCGAAATATTAATTTTGTCTTTTTATTGTTATCAAAAAGAACAGAAGAAAATTATTTATAATCATTTCCATTTAAGAATTGACAACGCCACGATCATATGAATTAGCGGAGATGTAGCATAGACGTAGTTTGACAATCAAAAAAACTCTTATTTATTTAGGCATCGACAGCATCGTCTCTTAACCTAGAAAGGCTACATTGTATAATTTTGAGACTGGATGTTTAAATCTTGATCACGAGTTGATTGAATCACGATCGTTTCAATGTATTTCTCTCCCTGGCGTGACCAATCTTCAAAAATTCATTACAAGGTTGATTTCGGTTCCAATGTGGAAATCTGAAACTACAAAAAATTTACAGTACATCACCTTAGACAAGGATATATGCTACGATATACCTGACGTATATGTTGGTTGTGTCACGGGTGTTTTCGGCGAAAGATCAGAAATGTGATTATATTTTTTTGAATAAATATTTTACTTAGATGTTAATCATAAAGTATACAGCAGTAAGATCTAGCACGAAATTCTTGAAAAGCTTCACGAAATTTCTTGAAGATTGCGGAGTCTTTTTCTATCTATCTGGGAATTTTCTTTTTTCGTTGAGGTGTTTGAGTCATGGCGTCACATAGAGAGAAGATTGATAAGTCAGTCTGAACTTCTTCATCCTTCTTTAAAACCTTATAATAGTTCTCTTCCGACATCTCGATCTCGTCGTCATCTTCACTTTCCCAGAGGTCATCTTCGCTCCATTCATCCTCATCTCCAGCCACCAGAGAATTCTCCTTTGTTGTGTTGCCATTGGGAGATGAGTCAATGTACGCTATCGGAGATTCTCCTTTCAGCTCCGGCTTGGTATAACTGTAAGAAGTTTGATAATCTTGCTTGATATCACCAAATGTTGCTGGAGAACTTTTCTTCCTTGTGATTATCGGCAGTGGAGAACTTCTTTTCACTTTGATGATTGGTCGTGGAGGTCTAGAAGCGATTAGAACAGCAGTCGCAAGCCCCACTGAGTCGTTGGTGTGTATGTCTCTAAGACAGCGAGCTGCGCGCATCGGTGGAACTTCTTCGCAAGTCCCCCATTTCGGGCCTGCCTCTTCACTCTCCACAAGAGGGCCATTAAGACGTGGACGCCGACCGCGCCAGAAGCCTTTGTCCGCCAAGTTCTCCAGAGGTGCTCGACTGCGGCGCTGCGCCAGTTCTGCCTCGATGCGCTCTCCCAAGTCACCGTGTGCTGACGAACACCGATTTCCAGCGTGTGACCATCGAATCGAGGGACGCCTCTCCATCCTTGGCTTGGATGATATTTGGTCACTGAAAATGCAGAGAAGCAGTTATGATAGTTGTCCGATTAGTAGTTTATAGTGTGACATCCGGCGCGACGCTTCGCTTCGCTTTGCTTCGCTTCGCTTGCGCCGGATGTCACACTTTTGCGGGTTTTTTCAAAAAAATCAAAATTTCAAAAAATTTCAAAAATTTAGGTAGACTTCAAATTTCACGTGGCTGAAGGCCGAAGGGCGAAAATTTAAGCGTTTTTAAAAATACCCAGTTTTTCAAATTTTTCAAAATCTCAAATTTGAGAATTACAATCGGGCGAAGCGCGAAGCCCTAGAACCTTCGGTTCGATTTTCATCCCCGCTTAAATCATGACCGTTCAAGGACACTGAAAATTAGTATTTTTAAAAACGTCTTTTAAATCCATTTTTCAGGTTTTTAAAATATATCATGTGACTAAAAATATTTGAAGGAATTGACATATTCTTAACAATAAGTTTAGGTACTTTTACAATTGTCATTCAATTGTAGAGAACATCTGCTTCCCGCATTTAAGAATAAAATGCATTTCAGTGTAAGGAGCTTTGTCCTCCAACTCAAACATTTGAAAGGAAACAATGTATGAAAGAACAAACAGCTGCTACTACTCTGTGAAACAATGACATTTTAATTGTACGTTAGGCGAGTTGTTTTAAATTCTTGTTAGTGCGTCAGCACATCCGTATGACGTTAAGATATCTGCCAGCTGTACTGTTTTCATTTATCTCTCTCGTCTGTCATTGTATCGTGTGCTCAGATTGTTGTGTTATTATTTCAATCAACACTTATCATCTGCTTGCTCTCATCGTTCCGCTATCTTTAATTACGTTATTCTTATATTTTGAACATAGTGATTTGTACTAATTTATCCGTCAATCATGAGTCAAGCAGTCGTTGAACAACAAGCCAACATAGCAACGGTACTTCCAGAGTTCTTCAAAAATATTGCGGATTTGTTCATTCCATCGGAGAAACATTCTGAATACTTTTCGTATATAGACCAGCAAGTGAAGAAAGCGCCTCTACTCTTCAATCCTGACGCTATACGTTCTGCTCGAAAAGCATACAAAGAGCAACATAAAATCGCAGCCAGAGCAAAGAAGGAAGCAGCACTTCCCTTCAGAATCGAAACATTTACAAAACAGTTGAAGGAAAGTGTTGTTGAACGTCATACATTCATCGAATCAGTGGAATATTTTACAGAACCGGCGGGGGACATATCAACGACAGTGAATTCTTTGAAACAACACTTGAAATACGAAAAACAAAGCCATCTTTTGAGTGTCACATGTAAAATTTTTATTGGAAAACACGCAAATCATATATTATCCTTGTGTGAGAATAATAAAGCAGATTTCACATATCTCTTAAAACATCACAATATTAACTTTTCACGAACTGAATTGAGTTTCGCAATGAAGTTGGCAAAACTGGCAGATAAATATCAGACTCTTTGTAGAGTCTCGCTTCCTATACGACTGTTAAAAACTAATCTTTCAATCTTGGAGCAGTGTCTTTCACAAGATGAGGGTTTTTGGAATAATTGATTATTCAACCCCTCTGTTTTAAATGCAATGTTATTTCCTCTTGCACATGTAAATACAATAGAGTTTTTCATCCAATGAAACCTTGTCCTCGCGTGGACAGAAAACCCATTGTTTAGAAAATTTGTATCTGTCGGTTTTAAATGCAATGTTATTTCCTCTTGCACATGTAAATACAATAGAGTGTTTCATCCAATGAAACCTTGTCCTCGCGTGGACAGAAAACCCATTGTTTAGAAAATTTGTATCTGTCGGTTTTAAATGCAATGTTATTTCCTCTTGCACATGTAAATACAATAGAGTGTTTCATCCAATGAAACCTTGTCCTCGCGTGGACAGAAAACCCATTGTTTAGAAAATTTGTATCTGTCGGTTTTAAATGCAATGTTATTTCCTCTTGCACATGTAAATACAATAGAGTGTTTCATCCAATGAAACCTTGTCCTCGCGTGGACATAAATCTTATTGTTTAGAAAATTTGTATCTTATATGCAATGTTATTTCCTGTTTTAAATGCAATGTTATTTCCTGTTTTAAATGCAATGTTATTTCCTGTTTTAAATGCAATGTTATTTCCTGTTTTAAATGCAATGTTATTTCCTGTTTTAAATGCAATGTTATTTCCTGTTTTCAATCATTTTCATTATGTTGTTATATGTCGTCATTTTTCTCTCATCCAATGAAACCTTGTCCTCGCGTGGACAAATTTACATGTATTTCAATGTATCCAAATTGAATGTATGCAAAGTGGTTGTAACCAAATTGAAATATCCATGTGTTGTTTTTAATTTCTCATTTACGGGAATATAATAGAAATATTGTATCTTCTATAAAAATGAGAAACATCAGAGACTTCCAAAAAATATACAGCAAACAAAACCACATTAAATTTCGATTTAAATGAGATTGCTAAGCAATTGGGAGAAAAGAATTTTCACATATTGATGAGTAATGAATTACTATTGTTAAAAGATGAGCGAAACACCAACTCTATGTAGTTAAACACTAACACAATGCAACAATGTAACGTTTAAATTTAGATTAAATTAAATAATTTCAAAATCGAATAAGTAGTAAAGAAAGACATCATTAGAGACCAGTTTTAAATCAATACCCCCCCCCCAAGTAGTAAGGAAAGTCATCATTATAAAAATGTTTTAAATCAATACCCCCTTCTGACTAAGTAGTAAAGAAAGTCATCATTAGAGACCAGTTTTAAATCAATACCCCCCCCCAAGTAGTAAGGAAAGTCATCATTATAAAAATGTTTTAAATCAATACCCCCTTCTGACTAAGTAGTAAAGAAAGACATCATTAGAGACCAGTTTTAAATCAATACCCCCCCCCAAGTAGTAAGGAAAGTCATCATTATAAAAATGTTTTAAATCAATACCCCCTTCTGACTAAGTAGTAAAGAAAGACATCATTAGAGACCAGTTTTAAATCAATACCCCCCCCCTTCTGACTTCTAGGGGTCCCTTAAGAAATTTTTTTATTATAAAATGAGCAACATAAATAAGTTTTTTAAATTATATGGAACGCAAACTACGACAAATTTCGACCTAAAGAAAATCGCTAATCGATTAGGAATAAAGAATTTTCATGTTCTAATGAGAAACGAATTACAATTCCTAAAAAATAGGCCAACAGGAACCTTCAGTTCCCGGAACAAAGTTCCATCAATAACTGTAAATTTCATAACGAATCTTCACACTTCAGACCAAAACGGAGTACATTGGTCAGCAGGTATCTTTAGTAAAAACGGAGA
Organism: Prostheceraeus crozeri; assembly: GCA_907163375.1. Lineage (NCBI taxonomy): Eukaryota > Metazoa > Platyhelminthes > Polycladida > Euryleptidae > Prostheceraeus > Prostheceraeus crozeri. The sequence continues at coordinate 181,508 of CAJQUW010015083.1, forward strand.
TAATTATTATTTTGACTCATACGGTTTGCCCCCTACAAATGAAGTAAAAGAATTACTTGGAACGGGAACATACAATACATTTCAAATTCAAAAACCGGGAACAACTTATTGTGGACAATTATGTTTATACGTTTTGTACAAATTACAAAAAGGAGTATCATTTCTAGATATTATGTTAGAGTTAAACAATCTATAACTCAAGCGAAGCTAGCTAAAGCGCCACCTAAAGGTTAAAGCTCTGTTTTCTGTAATTCATTTTGATAAAAACGTCCTCTGATATCCTCATTATCTAAATCTTTAATTTCATAAGTAATCGGATAACTTTGATTTATTTTACAAATTTCAAATATTTCTTTAGTCCAATAACCAACAAAGCCCTTTTCAAATTTATTCTTATATTTAAATATTCTAACTCTATCTCCAATTTTAAATTTCGGCTTAAGTTTCTGCAAATTCGGATTACTCTCATTCAAATTATTATTCTCGAATATTTTCTTTCGTACTAGATCAGGGTCGTCAGAAGCATTCTTTGGAGTTTCTTCAATACCAGAATGAACTTTATTATTGTACTCATCTACAATTCCTGGTAATATTTTTAACCATTTCTGATTTCTTTGCTCAGTAAATTTCTTGAATAATTTATTTTTTAACGTCCGATTGAATCTTTCTATCACTACGGCCTTCCCTGCATTTTCAGTTGAATAAACTGAGCCTTGGCGATGACTTTCGTCTGTTTCAAATAGTGCCTGAACGTTTCGGTTATAAAATTCCGATCCTTTATCAACAAACAATTTTTTTGGCTTTCTCTTACTTTCTTTAAAGATTTCTTCAAACGCATATTTAACTGAAAGACCACTTTTATTTTTTAAAGGCTTTACCCAAGCGTATCGTGTATATAAATCTATAACGGTCAATGCGTATTTGTAGTCCCTTTCATTCGGCATATGAATAAGATCAGCACTCCAAATATCATCTTTATTAAATACTTTTACTTTCAATAAATATTTAGGTTTTCTATATTCTTTATGAATTTCGGACGCGTAGGTTCGAGCGTTGCTCTCAGAGTTATTAGTTCGAGCGTTGCTCTCAGGGTTATTAGTTCGAGCGTTGCTCTCAGGGTTATTAGTTTCATTTAAACCCTGACCGAATAATATTTTAGCTTGTAAAGCTTTCTTAACAAACATTCTTTCAATTTTTTCTCTAAATGTAGGATTTTGAATACTATCTAATTCTTGAATCATCTTCTTATCAGCTGCATGTCGAGAACTTAGATCATGATTTCGATAAGCTAAATCATGCCTGTAAGCTGCGGCATCTACTCTATTTATCGGTTCTTCACCTGGTTTCGGATTATTATTCTCATCTAGTCTTATATCTAATCGAGTTCCTGGACCGGTATATGAATGACCAGGAAGATGTTTTTCTTTCGAATATTTACTCCAAATAAATCCAGGAAAGTTTTCTAATGTTTTTTGTATATCACCACCGAAGTGGTATGGAACTTTGTTCTTGTCACCTCCAATATGCTGACAATTTGAGTTTTTATTTTTGTTTAATAGATAATTTAATAAATCTAAATTAGAAATTTTTAATTTAATTAAATTTTCGGAATTTGTGGAATTCATTTTAAAAGATAAAAAAAAATTTAAAAGATAAAATAAAATAATTGTTTTACCGAATCGGAGCGAAGCTCCTCAGGTTATTACCTTATCATACTAGGACTTAGATATATTCCAGAACCATCTTTAGTTTCTTTAATTTCAATTAAATCATCAACATTGTGGAGAATATTTTTAAGAACTCGTTTTCCTTCATCAACTAATTTTAATTTACTAATAAAATTATCTACTACTCCTTCACCCCTAGCAACTTTCTCTAACTCTCTGTTATGACGTTTTTGTTCTTCTAATGCTGCCTTCTCTGATTTATTTTTATTTACTGCTTGGACAATACCAGCTGTCCCACCTGCAACACTTCCTGCTGCAGCTATGCCTCCTATTATTAGTGGAATTAATGGGAGAATCCCGCCATTCTTTTCTTCTTGTAATTGAATATTCTCTATCATTGGTTTACTTATGTAATACTTTTTTTTATTAATCGTAATAGTTTTAGGGGTATTTTTGTCAACAATATTACGTAATTTTAATTCAACAGTTTTATTATTAATATTACTTTTCGCTTGCGACATTTTTAATAAAAAATTTTAAGTTAAGAATTTAAAGTTATCAAAAATTTTAATCTATTCTAGTTACCAAAAATTTTAAGTTACCAAAATTTTTAATCTATTCTAGTTATGAAAAAAATTTTAATTAACCTATCGGAGAGAAGCTCCTCTGGCTTTAGCCGATCGGACCAAGGGTCCTCAGGTTATTAACCAATAGAACTTTGTTCAGAGGCTTTAGCCTATCCTAGTCATCTTTCCATTAAGAATTTCAATAGAATATTTTACATCTTCTAGCAATAAACCATAAGCCATCAATGAAGTTGTGGAATCTTTCTTTTCAATATTAATTGTTACATCACAACCATTTTTAATAATATCTTCAGATTGTGCACTTAAATCGAAACAGAAAATTGGATATAAATGTCTCCAATCTCCAGGAGTTAATTGTGGTTCAACTCCAAATTCTGTACAAAGATTTCGATAACAATCATATCCTTCCATAAATTGATTATTGGTATCATCGAATCTTAATGGATCAATTGGATATCGGGTTTGATTTAATGAAACTTGTAAACTTCGAATTGTATTAATATGAAAAATATTATTGTTCTTATCAAAACTTGGAGAATTATTTCTTTGAAATGTTAGTAATAAATATCTTGGAGTATTCGCAGTTCTAGTAAAATGCCAGTTAAATCTTTGTTCGGAAAAAGTTACTGAACTAGCAGTACGCTTTAGAAAATTTACTGGAATTGGTTTGTTAGTATTTAATCTTTTTGCAATAGCTGTTTCAACCTCTAAACTAGGAGTAATATGCTTAATCCACCATTCAAGTCTATCAATTTTTAAATATGCTTTTTTCCCAGTCTTACCAAAAAAGATTAATTCATTATTTGCTGTACGATGAATTATTAATTTAAATTTTAATTGATATGATATTTTATCATAATCTAAATATCCGAATAATGGAGACAATGACCAATTAACTGTCTGTTTACTTTTCTTGTTAAATTCACGTCTTTCTTTATATGCTTCATTATTTGTTTTATTTAAATGTTTTGCAATATTTTCTACATCTTTCGCAATTCCTGCTGCATCTGTTCCAGCGTGAGTTAAATCCTCAATAATTATACCATCATTAGTATCAGGAAACCAACCTTCGATTTCATACTTTCTATTATTTTCACCAATTGTTACAAATCTAAGCATTGTATCAATTACACCTGGAGAATCACTTATTGTTTCTATATTTTGAGTTGCAACATCTAAACGCATTTGTGTAAATAATCTTGGAAAGAAATTATTCTCTAGTGCAATATTATCGGTATCAGGTAATGGTGTTGTAAAATTAGCATCACTATATAAAGAATATTCACAGTGTAAAAATGAATCAGGTAAATATAAATAACTCTGCTGATTATCAACTTCAAAGATTAAATCTCCTCCAGTATTTACTCTACTGGAAGATCCGGGATTCATAGCAATTCTTATATAGTCATTCTTTTTTTGATTATAACTGACGAACGGAGGATCGTCTAATCTAAATTTATTTTCGATAAGCGAAGACATTTTTATAAAAAATAATTTGACTTTTTGTTTTTCTCACAGACAGAAAAAAATTTTACTAAAAAAATTACTAAAAAATTTTACTAAAATATAATTTTAGAATTTTGCTAGCCCAGCTCCGCTACAGCTTTGCTGGTTAGACCGAAGGTTGCTACTCACGCCATTTCCTCTTATTTCTTCAATTGAACGAACCGTAGGTTCTATGGCTACGCCTGTTTTTTTATTATTTTTATTTTCATTATGTTTACTATTAGACGGAGCTCCGCTCCTCAAGGTTTCCCCAACAGCTATGTTAGCAATTTTGTTTTTTGTTTCCTCTGAAAGTTTTTTTAAATTTTTTAGTTCTTCAGAATCATTCCTAAGTTTACGAATAGCTTCTAGTTGTTTTAATTCGTTTTGAGACTTGACAGCATTTGATATTGCACTAGCTGTACTACCTATAGCAGCTGCTCCTTTTGCAGCAGATGTAATCAAATCTTTATTATTTTTAATTAAGTTAACGATACTACCAATACCAGAAAAGATGCCATCTCCTTCTTTTTGGACGGCACCTGCGGTGCCTAGGAACTTTTGTGTTCCGACAGTTTCTACACTATCATAATGGTACACAGGTTTCTGAGATGGTTCATGAGCAATTTTATTATTTGATGCAAAATGTTTAAGATTGTGTTTATAAATTATAGGCATTTTTTAGGATTAAATTTGACTTTTGGGAAAAATATCTACGTGTTAAGATTTACGTTTGTGAATGGACAACAACTTCGAGATAACTTTATTAATTGACTGTTGCACTTTATCTATTGCGTCAAGCAGCGTGTGATGTACTTTAATTTCTTTTCTATTAACTTGCATTTTCTGCTGATTAATCTTCAATGCCGTTTTAAGAGCATTTAACTTAATTTTAAGAACATCTAATTGTCTTTTAACAGAATCTAACTGTTCTTTATTTTCTTTAGAGTTTTCTTGTAAATTTTTCTTTAATTCATTTTCTAAATTGATTTTAAGAGTTTTCATTTTATCAACTTTTTCATTAAGTGAGTTTACTTCATTTATTATTCTATTCATCTTTTTCATTTGTTGAGTAATTTTAGAACTCAATTCATCAACACTTTTTTGGAATGTAGTTTGTAACTGCTTTAAATTTTTTTTAATTCTTTCAGGTAGATTTTCTATTTCATCTTCTAATTGTTCTTTTAACATTTTTATCTGATGTTTATTTTTAATTACAGCAGATTTTAAATTTAAAGAAAGTAATATTAAAATTTTTGATTGTTCAGAAATCTTTTTAAAAAGTTTTGCTATATCTGCTTCTAGCTCTCTATCCTTTTTATCAAGTTTTAATAATTTTTCGTTTAATGATTTGTCATTAAGTTTAAGCAACTTTAATTCGTTCATCAGTGGAACCAAAACATCGTTTATATATTTTTCTTTTAAATCATTGATTTGTGTATCAACATATTGTTTATTTGTTAACTCTGTATTTTGTTGCGGAAGAATAGAAAGATGCAATGGACCAGATAAAACGTCTCCAGTTTTCATGATATAATTTTCTATCTCTATTTCTAATTCACGATTATTCGGGATATATGCACCTCCACCAACATTTGGTAACATCATTTTTAAAACAATAAAAAAGTAAAACTTTTTCTAATAACAATAAAAAAATAAAATTTTTTCTAATAAAAATAAAAAATAAAATTTTTTCTAATAAAAATAAAAAAATAAAATTTTTTCTAATAAAAATAAAAAAATGGAAAATCCAAATTTAAAAAAATTATATTCGCCCGCATCATCCTGTTCTTCTTATTCGACGAGATCAACGGGATTTGAAAATAAATGTTTTGATAATAATAATAATAATACTATTACAAATCCATGTATAGATGTTAATATTTTATTTCAATTACAAGCCGAAATATTTAGAGAACAGACTAAAGGTTTACCTTCTATAGAAACCAATTATTGTATTTTTCCAGGTGATCCATTTATTAAATTTATGGAGATTGTTAGTAAATATAATGATGTAGCTTATGTGGAATTAAATAAAGAAAATATGGTTATAATAGGTCATAATAATGTTTATGGTTTTATTAGAGCAGTTTTGCCGATTAGTAATACTGATTGGATAGAAACTAAAATTATTAATTATATTAATATTAAAGAATTAGTTAAAAAATTAAAATCTTTTTCGAAAGAAAAAATTAGATTATTTGTTGACGATCAAAATCAATATAACATTCACATAGAGAGTAAAAAACATAATGAAGAATTATTATGTCAAGTTTATTATAGAGACACAATTTATAAACAAGAAACATTAGAAATGCCCCAAAGATATGATGATGATACGTATATAGGATTATATTCCAACTTAAATATTAATTTATTAAAATCTTATATAAATGGTTTAGCTCAACAAGAGAAAATTTATATGTGGACTACACCTTATACTATTAACAATGACCATAATCATATTCATAATAAACGAACTGAAGGTTCTAGGGCTTTGCCCGATCTTAAAGAATCTTATGATAATAATGATGATTCTGTAACATCTGAAAAAGGTGTAAATGGTAAAAAAGATTATAAAAATATTAGTAATTATAAAAATTTATCTAAATTTCATTTTCTTACAATTGAAAATAATAATGATGGTATAGTTGAAGATACTGTTAGACAACTATGTGTCGGGTCTACAAAATTTAAATTAGGATTTACATCTAATCAATTTAAAATTTTATCATCTTTAATAAAAACTAAAAGTGATTCAGATTATGGTGGTGTTATTAAATTTTCCAAAAGAGATCAAAGACCAATATTTTTCTCTATTATATTATTATCAGATAAAAAATGTAATTTAGAATTAGATATTCCAATAAGAGAATGGTATCCTATCATGGAAGGGCATCCTATACCAAAAAGTGTAATTTATGATGATGAAGAAACAATTTATGATGATGATGAAGAATCAATTGATGATGATGATGATGAATCAATCGTTAGTGAAAAAAAATTTAAATTATCTTTTGATAAAACATTATATGATGAAACTTAATATGATAAAACTTAATAGAAAATACCAAAATATTCGATAAATATATTTTCATATGTAATAAAATTTTTAGATGTAATAAGTTTTTAGATGTAATAAATTTTTAGATGTAATAAGTTTTTAGATGTAATAAAAAAATTATTATTCCCACGTGTCATCATCATCACTTAAATTACTCTCACAGATGATTGTTTGAAATATTTCAGCTTGAATATCTTCTCCGTTATAAGGTAACATAATTTCATTTTCATCAGGTGCTTGACGTTTAAGAATATTTATTTGACCAGAAAATTTTTTTTCTTCAGTATTATTATTTTTATCAGGAATACTAATTCCAGTTTCTAAAGATCTTTTCCATGGTTTATTAACTGTAGTCGATAATGTTTTCCCCGAATATAATTTTAGAAAATCTTCTACTTTTACTTTATTTTGTGAATAACCTTTGAATGTTTTCTTTTCACTAAGTCTCCCTTGCTCATCTACAGTAATACAGTATTTTACTTTAGGTGCAATAAACATTGCAAAAATAATTCCACCATTTCCATAATCATTTTTCCCTTGACACAATTCTCCTCCAACATATCCAGCAGCGTCTAATTTATTAAAGAGCTCATTGGAAATATATATTGAATCAGTATCTGTATAATGAATGTATTTTTCTTTGAAACCATTAATTTCTAAAATAAAGTTATTCATGATTCTTCTAGAGTGAGAAAGAATGAAAGAACCTAAGTGTGATGGCATGAATGACGTCTTCCCATCTTTTACAATATTAGTTTTGAGAAATTCATCATCTTCCATTTCTACTTTCGCTAAATATTGTTCATCATTTAATTTTTCATAATCTTTTACTTCTTGAGTGAAATTTTTTCTCAATGTATTCTCATTCCATAAATGATATTTAGTGGTTATATCTTTTTGCACAGTTTTGCCATATAGCGAATTCATCAATAATTTAATTAACTCATCACCTACAGTATTTCCTTCTGTTTTATATCTTTTTCTCAAATTAAAAAGTTTTTCAATATAATTTCGAAATGGTGAAACTTGATAATTTTTTTCATAAATTATACCATCAGTAATATGTAAGATTTTTCCCCCACATCTAACAATTTCTTGTATGTCAACAGAAGTTAATACATCATAACATATACCATTTCTAAACCTGATTACTTTTACATGAGAATTATTATTTTGATTTTTAACTTTATCTTTTATAGGAACTGGTTGGAAAAACATATCATTCGGATATTGAAACACAACAGAGAATATTCCAGTTTTAGGTCTAAATGTTTGATTATTAAATTTATATACTATTTCCCGCTCTTCTTCTTGACGAAATTTTCTAGCTGATTCAGCTTTAGGGTATTCTGAATTTTCATCATACATAGCTGATGGATATAAAGATGTTGCATCAAAAGCCATTAGAAATTCATTTTTTTGTTCAAGTAGTTGATTTGAAATTTTCTTACAAATTTCAGTTTTATCTCCTAAATCTCGATACTGTTTCATTAAATCTATTAAATTATTTCCAGGGGACAAAGCCCCACCAGCGTAGCGACCAAGGGACAAAGTCCCCCCAGCGCAGCGACCAGGTAAATACTGTTTTAATATTGGTAACAAGATGTTACAAAATGGCGATATGTATTTTCTTATATTTGCTGAAACTCTTCCACCTTTAACAGATTTTCTAATATAATTTCTAGCCCATAAATCTATATGAGAATGAATATTTATATTGTCATTTTGTACGCTTTTCATCCAACCGTTAAATGTTAAAGCAGAGGATGTTAAATTAGTAGTTATATCTTCACCAACTAAATCTCGCATAACATTATTATATTTGTAGATACAAAAAGCTAAAGAAAGTATATCGTTAACTAAATATGGTCTCCATTCATTTTCTTTTTCTTTATAATTTTCATGTGTTATGTCTCCAATTTCATAATTTAATTTACACACATTCGTAGGAATTTTAAAATTCTCACACCACTTAGAAAGACTTGTTTTTACATGTTGATAACTACATTTCATTATAATAGTTTGAAGTGCTAATTTACCTGAAAGTGAATCTTTTTTCATATTGTTTTTAAATCTAAGAGATTTTTGAATATATCTACTAACACATTCAGTTGTATAAGGATTTTGTAATGAAGCAGTCAATATTCCTCTTGAAGTTTTAAGAGGCGGTTTAGATAATTTAAAATTAGCTTTTATCGGAAAATAGGAATCAAAACCTGATGAATTGTGAGCTATTAAAGTTACTCTCGAATAATTAAATTTTCCAAGAGTTTTAAAAAATTGATGGATCGGACATACGTCCTCTGGGTTTCCCCCGATCGAACATTCATCATCCTCAGTTCTCGTAAATATTTTCACACAATTTTGAAGTTTATTAAATTCTAATTCAGTTAAATTATTATACTCATTAATCTGTTTTTTAAGTTTTTTAATTTCATCTTCATCTTTTGATCGTTTAATTTTAATCATATCACTTAACAAACGTGTTTCTAATTCTTTCAATCTTTGTTTCGGTAAGCAACATATAAATTTATTAAAATTAATAGCTCCTACAGCGTAAGGAATAGGATGAGCTGTTGAACAGTTAGGATCAGGAAAAGTTTCGAGATCCCAAATATATGTTGAAGCATAGTCAATTTTTTTCTTTGTTATGATTTTATATGGACGCGTTGTTAGATTTTCATCAGTAACTGTTTTATATATGGGTTTGAAATTATTTTCAATTTCTCTAATAGCTTTTAATTTATGAGATTTATTAATTAAACAATAGTGACCAATTGTTGAACCTGCGTGAAAATAATTGTAATAAACATAATTATGAAACGTTTCAATTCCTCTAGGATTTAAATGACGATTGGCAGGACTATAATATTGAACACATTCTCCAAAATATTTATTGAATTGAGAAAATTTGCAGTTTGACATTACTCCTGTTCTAGATGTGGCTTTCTCTTTATATAAAAAATTATTAAACATTTCTTTCATCATTTCTCCTTGTTCTTCATTAAAACCTCGTAAAACATTATAACATTTAATAAAACAAAAATCTTCAGAAGGAATATAACAATATTCACCGAAATATTCTTTGATTCTATATTTCATATTAATCCCTGCCCCTCTATGCGATCTTTGTACTAACTTCATTCCAAAATCTTCATATTTAATATTACCTGTAAAAATCCATTCGTTAGCATCGGATTTCTCATCCAGATTCGAAAACCATGTTTCAAATGATTTTTTATTATAGAAGGTTACGTAAAAATTTTGAATTATATTTTCCTGATCTTTAACAACTTTTCCAAATAAATTAATAATTTTACCATTTGCTAAAAGTTTCCGCATATCATTTACTACATTAATAAAAGATACATTTTCATATTTAATTTCATTTGGATTAAATAAATTACATAAATCATCACCAAGTTCATCCTTAATTCTATCATCAAAAAAGATATCACTAATAGGAGTTTCTAATATTTCTTTTGTTCCACGTTTCTGTTTTTTAGTATTACGTCTAATACTACGCCTAGTACGTTTCTGTTTTTTAATACGTTTACTACGTTTACTATGTTTAATTTGCGCATCAAACTCAGCAGTTTGTTTCTTGATTAATTCATCAATCCTAGACGTTTGTCCGAGAGACATTTCACGATTCATATTTTTTAAAAGAAAAAATGAATTTTTACATAGAACCTCGGTTCCGTTTTTACATATACACAGGAATATGTAATTGATGTAATGTTTCTAATTCATGTGTTGTTAAATGTTCTTTCTTAACCAACCACCATAAATTATTATACGCCAAAAATACTCGGAAACTTCTTAAACAAAGTGGAAAGTCTTTTGTTTTAACACACGGTTTAATACCATGTTTTGTTTTATAATCTGTAACGAGCGCAACGTATTTATGATGATAATAAAATCTAACTTCTTTCTTCGAATTTATAGGATTTGTAGGATGACGATAATCTTTTAAAACTGGTACATGCTCTATCTTATAATCATTCAACATATTTTTTTTTTATTTTTATTAACAAAAAAATTTATAAGAAAAAATTATTCGGTCACTCCGTTCGGTCACTCCGTTCGATCACTCCTCGAAAATATTTTCTATAACTCTATCATGAATTTTTTTATCAATATTAATTGTAATGAAGCCATAATCTTTTGACCAAGCATTGTTACACGATTGTTTAAATTCATCTTTATTTCTTACGCATAAATCTCTTAACAAATCACTTAAGTTTCTTGCATTTATTTCAAATAGTATAAATATATTTGCATTCTTTCTAATAACACTTCCGTCTAATGAATACATACTTTGTGTTAAATAAAATACACTACAGTTATTATGTCTACCTCTTGTGAAATAATTTCTCTGAACTGACTGATTTCTATCATTAACACAATCATCAAAAATTACACAATGTTTCATTGTTTTATCTAGTTTACTAGGATCTTGCATATTACCACTATCATCTATTAATTGTATCTTTATATGGTTATTTTTATTAGATTCTACTAACTGATTATTTTTTGCTGCTTCTTCACACCACGAACTTATTTCTTCTTCATCTTCAGATTTTTCATATTCTTTGAATAATGAAGCAATTGCTGTTTTTTTAAGATTATTTTCAAATCCATATTTTAAAAATTGATAGACGGGTTGTTCTGCCGTTGTTGTATAAATTATAAGATTGTTATAATCCAAAAAATTTGGAGTCGTTAAAATTTTAAACAATAGATACGTTTTTCCACAACCTGATCTTCCACAAATAACTGACAAAACTTTATTAGATAAATTTGGATGATGATTAAATTTAAGTTTTTTTTTATTTAATGGTAGCACTTCACTCATTTTTTAATAAAAAAATTTATTTTTATTTTATTTTTGTTTTTAAAGAAGAAGAAGAAAATTAAACTTCTCTAGCTTCGCGTGGGAGTTTATACCTCTCGAACGGGAGTTTATACCTCCCGAACGGGAGTTTATACCTCTCGAACGGGAGTTTATACCTCCCGAACCAAAAGATCTATCATAATCTCTTCACCTCCAAAATTTATTTCTTGTCCTTTCTCATCAGTGATTCTAATGCCAATGTTGTTAATAGTTTTTCTTGTAATAGGAAAATATATTAATGTTTGTGGAATTACATTTAATCTATAACCAATGGGTACAGTAAAAGCTGGAAAACTGAATATTAAATTTGATAATTTACCATTTATATATCCTCCTTCAATAATGTCACAATGTACAACAATTGAATTTATTTCAGTTATTTTTGGAATCTTCTCACCTAAATGATAACCTTGTCTATAGGTTTGTTTATTAAATCCTAATAGCTTTGACAATGATCTATCATGATTAAAATCAACTTGATGATTTTCGTCTAAAGTAAGAGAAAATTTATTAACTGCCGGTTCAACTGCAAAATGTAATTGTTTCTTATCTTTAAATGGTATACCTAAATGTCTCTTAATTTCATTTGATATTGTTTCAACTTCGTAAGAACCAGGAAGAAAAGTTAGTATTTTCCATGTTTTTCCTTTATCAGTAGAATATCTAAATTGATCATTCACATCTTTGATAACGTTTTGAATAGTGTTAAATGTAGAGAAACTAGTCAATGCAATTTGATAATTTTTATTCTGTTCTAAATGTAGAATGGGTTCTAAATTACAAGTGTGTGATGAAGTAGTTGTTATAATTTTTAACGTCGTACTAAATTTTGATGAACCCAAAATCTCTGTTAGATTTTCTAAATGATTATTAATTTTGTCTAAATCTGCTGAACACATTTTTTAGTTAAATTTTTGAATAAATATTATAGATAAAAATCGTAGATAAAAATCATAGATAAAAATCATAGATAAAAATCATAAATAAAAAGCATAGATAAAAATCATAGATAAAAATTAGAAACAACATATTTCAGCTACACTTTTATAATCCTCTTCATTTAGTATCTTCTTTTCTAACAGTCTTTTCAATATAGCATGAATTTCATTGAAACTAGAATTATGTCCTTCTTTTATTGCAGATATTAAAATATTTAATCTATTTAGTAATTCTTGTGGATCGTCTGGTAAAAATACAGTTGTTTCTGTTTTCTGTTTTTTGTTTTCTGTTTTTCAGATAAACCTTTCCCTACTTTAACTCCCGTTGATAATAAATTTTCTAATTGTTTATAACGTCTAAGAGATTTTACTGCACCAACTCTGTCTAACATAGCTTTATATTTTATGAGATCTTCTACAGCATAATTATTTAAATCTGCTCCTCTTAAAAGATTAACAAAATTTCTATCTAAATTAAAAGGAGATTTATCTGGTGAAAAAATTAAACCTCGAAAAGGTTGTGGAAATATTTCTTTTTGTCCGAGATAAAATCTAGGTATTGTTTTTCCATCTATAAATGAGATAGAATGTTCAAATTGCATAGATTTTGGTAATTTCTTATTAATGTTTGATTCTAGTAATCCATAGTCATCTAATATAGTTTTGTGCTCTGGATCTGTTATATCAATTTGTTTATCATTATTTGTAAGTTCCTTTTCAAGAGTTTTAAATGGTTTCATAGTTTTTTCAAAATCAGTTTTTACTTGCTCGGTTTGCTGCATTTTTTCAAACATATCAGATTGAATACCAGCTTTTATCATTCTATGTTGAAGATGATTTTCTTTCATAATATTTCTTTGTTTTATTAACTCTTCTAATTGTTTTATTCTTTTAAAATTATCAGCTCTAATTTTATCCATTTTTAAAATATAATATTTGAATTTTGTGGTAACATTGGAATACAACAAAAACATTTTACTGAACAAATTATTTTTTTATTGCTTTGTTGTTTGACATCCTTTCGTTTAAAGTTTTCTCTTTTTAAGTTTTGTTTAATAAAGTTTTGTTCAATAAAGTTTTGCTTAAATTTTCGCTTAAAGTTTTTAGCTCTTCTAAAAAAAATTTGTCATTTTCTTCATTAGAAATTTTAGCATCACTAGAAATTTTGCCATCCTTTTTATTTTTATCATCAACTTTTTCTTTCTGTGATTGAAATAATATTTGATTTACTTCATTAGCTATTTGATCAAATTTTTCAATCTCATCTAACGTAATAACATTATCATCACATACTCTTTGAAAGTAGTAATGTAGTTTATCATAGACTTCTTTAATATGTAAATGCTTAGTTTTTAATGATTTTCGTTTCTTAGTTATTAAAGATTTATCTAACATTGTAACAAGTGAAGTTGCAAAAACACCCGTACCTGTTAAAGCTGTAGCAACTACTGGAATTACTAAAACACCTGAAGATATAACAATTGTCAAAGCACCTAAACTTATTGTTAAGAATATGCCAATTCCTTGTGTTACATTCTTAACTTTAGTCCATCTCTTTCTTAACTTTTTATAATGCTCTAATCTTAATAATAATTGAGATTCCTTATCTTTCATATACCTAACTCTATCTTTGTGTTTTTCTTTGTTCATTTTTTCAATGTTAATCTTTTCAATGTCCATTAAAGTAGAACTACGTTCATATGATAACGAAGGATATATTCTTGCGGTTTCTTCCACTTTTGTTTCATCCACTTTTGTTTCTTCCATTTTTAAAGAAATATTTTTAACGGGCGAAGCCCTGGAAGACATCTTTGATGTCCCGCTAGTCACATGATATATTTTAAAAACCTGAAAAATGGATAAAATTCATGAATTTGAAATTCTCAACTTTTATGATTTTCGGTGTCCGGTTTTACATGACCTGGAACGGTCATGATTTAAGCAATGAAAAATGTCATAATCACAAATTTGAGATTCTCAACTTTTATGATTTTTTCGGTGTCCTGGAACGGTCATGATTTAAGCGAGGGTGAAAATCGAACCGAAGGTTCTAGGGCTTCGCGCTTCGCCCGATTGTAATTCTCAAATTTGAGATTTTGAAAAATTTGAAAAACTGGGTATTTTTAAAAACGCTTAAATTTTCGCCCTTCGGCCTTCAGCCACGTGAAATTTGAAGTCTACCTAAATTTTTGAAATTTTTTGAAATTTTGATTTTTTTGAAAAAACCCGCAAAAGTGTGACATCCGGCGCAAGCGAAGCGAAGCAAAGCGAAGCGAAGCGTCGCGCCGGATGTCACACTATAAACTACTCCGATTGAATTACTCAGTGCTTCGTACTTTCATTGTACATCAAATCCAAAAAAGAACAGAGACTTAAGATGTCAAGATTACTGATCATTCAATTAGGAAGTGTGAAACCTCAAGGCGATGAAATGCTACTTCTTTCCTCATTCAAATAGCTGCTATTTGTCCTGAATCTGCAAATGCATCATTCTGTAAAAAATATATTATACAAGACACAAGATATCCTTTCTGTAATTTATTATACGAGTACAAAAATAGAGAAACGGCAAGCGAAGGAAAAGCTAAGAGCGAACACCGCCAGTCATCGATGCGCTTAAGCCCTCTGATTATCACATCGACTGTTCACCAAGACTTTTCACGTCTGTCACCAGTTGCTTCACTCATTAGATTGCCAAGTGACTTCAGAAAGATCTTTGTTGATTCACTGCACACTCCAGTAGTCTCGATAGCAATGGGTTGGAACAGATATTGAGGTACGAGGTCACAGTACTTCAAACGCTTGCGATCTTCAGCTGCAGCAGGGGCGGTTCCGGAATTGATTGCAGAATCAACTAGATTGGAAGCAGCATAGGTGTCGGTACAGGTGAAATCCTACAACAGGTGCTTGCCATTTTTCAAAGGGAAGGTGGTGATACCGTCATGACCTCTTCCGTCATGGTTGCTTAATCCAATCGGTTCAAGGACTTCCAATGCCGGCAGTTCAGAAACCACGTCGGACTATGTCATTTACAGCAGCATGACTATCCTAGGGACACGTCCAGAATTTAAACGACAGGATAATGGATGGACAACGAGACTCTCGATTTCTCCCCCATGGACACCAGATATAACACGGTAACTTAAATTTCTTAAGTACAAAACATTGAGGATAAAAAATGACAGCGAATGGTCAGTTTGTTCTCTCATTTACCAGGCAAGATACACCGAGACTTCTATTGAGTTGAACTGATGTGCACTGATACATGAAATAAACTAAATTTTCAATGCAGTTAAAGAATGAGCAATTAGACTTTTATGATAATAAAGGATCGGAAAAAGTTTGCTTTCTAAGTCATGTTCGTATTTTTTTCTCAAGTTCCGTATGTGTAAGTGCGTTTGCTCTCTCAAAATATGCTATCTTTAGACCTTTCAAACCTTAACTGTGTGTCTTGGACTATAGTTTTCAACAGTTTCAAATTTTTCCCAAAATTCTTCAACATATTGGCTTATTGAAAGTTCACAATACACGGTTATGTCATTGGGTACAACTTTCAATGAAGCGGAGCGATCATCAATACAAGAACAATATCACTCCTCAAGTCATATAACAGACATTGAATGAAGCGCTTGTCGCTGGTATCCATATGAATGATATTGTGATCATTACTGGACATTTAAGTTCCTATTTGATGTAGTCTCAGGCCCTCTACCGAGCGGATGACTTATTTAGCAACCATGTTCGATCTCAACAGAAAAAAGGAATCCAGCTAAATATAGAGCAAAGGCTTGGACACTGGAAAATCTTCCGCAAAAGCCACAGTACTTTAAGGCCTTAACTCATGTGTAAAACATCTATTGTTGAGCGGAACATCGGGGCAAAGTACAGCCTCGCATGTTCGATAATAATGAGGCGCGTATTTATTCGAAATGTAAGGCAGATATTTCAAATGTGTAGTTGAAGAAAGATTCCAATAAAAATCAGAATTTTGGCAAAAGTACTAAGAAAGGTAGATGCAACTTTAACAGATACAATATAATAGGTATGGGGGAAGAAGGAGTTCAGCCGTCTTAATGCAGAACGGATAGACAATCTGTGCTTTCCAGAGTTTTTATGTCCTTTAGGCACATTAGTATTCAGCAGATGATGAATGGAATAAAAGTTAATCTACAAATTTGAGAAAATTTCTTCACACCTTAGTCGCATATCATGCGATGAAGCATGAAGCAGAGTCGGAACTATAAATCCGCTGAATAGTTCAACGAGACGTTTTTAGGATGCAACCGGTTTCACGGCCCGCACTGCGCCTGGAAGCAGATAGAATCCATCATTCCTATTCACTTCAATCCACTTTATTGCAGGTGCACTTACTCGGACTGTGTATTGTGTTAAATGTAGTATCTAATGAATATTATGCATTCAATGGCATGTTGAAACAGTGACGTTCTCGACGGGAACTCACTTTTAGCACAATGCTTGCATGTCGGCGAAGTTGTCTGGTTGTCTACAGGTGCAGTAGCGCATCTCGAATCTTTAATACACACTATTTGAAACCGATTTGTAAGGTAAGACTGTAACCAAGCCAAGGAACCTAAATTGCTAACATTTCTACACCTTCCACCTGTAAGTGTCATGGTCTGAACTGCCACTTTGACTCAGTGGCAACTGCACGACATGCGGAGACCAACGATTTCATTCAAATATCACTCAGTTATTTCGGTTTACTTGCTATTCTTGAGCCACAAGGACTCTGTCGTGATGACGGAAAGAGACCGGATGGTGCGACTTCAACCTCTTGGAGCAGAGGAAGGCACATTGTCTGGGACTTCACCTGTGTCGATACCCTGGCCTCAAGCAAGCTCCCAATTTCAAGCCTCAAAGAGGGAGAGTTTGCGTCTCTAGCGGAGGAAAAGGAACGTAGAAAGTATGGGGGTTGGCAACATTCTTACGTGTCCTGTCACATTGCAACAGAAATACTAGTTTCGCGGGGAATGGATGCGTGACGGTGATCAAGGCAATAGGTTATTAATCGAATTGGTGAAATTAGATCGAAAAAGTTAATTATCAAGGAACTTAAATTACATGTAACCTGAATAGTGCGCATCGTAGCATAATCCTTACCATGGTAGACCTATGCGTGTGAGTGCCCTAAAACTAAAGCTGTCCCACCAGAAAAATTCACTGATTCGTACTGTTGACTTGAAAACACTCACCCTCCTTCATCGACGTGCTCTGACACTCGTGCCTTGGTCAGCTGTTCTCTCACAGCAAATAACGGTATTTTGGCTCTTGCAGCTTCCTGAAACCGTTCTCGCCGTGAGGCTGGCTTGAGTTGTTCACAGACAGCGTAGAGAAGTGGGAGACGATCGCTGGTGTCGATCAGACGCGCCATGTCAGCAGCAAGAGTTACCACATCTCCGGATTTGCGGAAGGAGGAGATGAGGACACGTAACTGTATACGGTCCTCCTTCCCCAGTAAGGTCTGAGCAAGTCTGCGCATTGACTGACCGGCCTCACTGCCTGCAACACTGCCCATTTCACTGACAGCTGGAGAACAGCCTCGAGGTAGCGGCAGCAAAGTCATCACACAAAGATGAATAAAGAGAAAATGAAATTCAAATTCCAGTGTTTTCGGTTCGACCAATTACAAATTCTGAAATGAGAACGATTCGACTACATGAATTCACGACATCAAGCAATCGTAATGTGATGACAGAAGTTAATTTTGATCTCTCTCTCACACACACTCAATCACTTGTGCTCTGCGGGGACAAGATACGGTGCCAGGTGCACAAAAAAGACTCAAGTCAAGAAACGAGGCTCAAGGGCTCCCACACGAAGTTTTTGGAATGAAGAGGGTTATATTGGATGTCTTTCCCTTCTGTAATGCTACCGTAGGCTATTATTCCATCAGATGATCGATGGATTCCGAAGTTTCTTTACTCCACCTACAATAGTTGTCGGTCACTTTGCCAATCCTTTGACGGAACTTTCCTAGCCATCTGAGCTGAACAAGAAGACACTGGTCCCTTCTTTTCCACGCTTTCTTCAGTCGGAGATTCTCTCTGTTGTCGGCCTTTATGCTGTATCTCGCTGTGTCTCTTCTAAGGCTGTTGCTCCATTTTTGATGGCAGGTTTTGCTTGATCTTCGCAAATACTGAGTTTCGGGGGACCATCGCTTCTTCTTGGTCAACTTCAACCGTTCTACCCGCATCTTTGTCGACTTGTTTATTTTTGTCGATATCACAATAGGCGGCTACGAACTCTACGTTTATGTTCCTCGTGTCTGCCACTTTGGACAGCTGTTGTGTTTCTTGTTGTAATGGGCCATCCATGGTGCCTTTATCATAGATTGTGAGTCAGTGCAGATGATCAATTTCCCCCAAGCTGATGAAGGCTCGAGTCCCTCATATAGCGACTAACGGCCAGCGGCAGCCGATGTTTTTGTTAAAGATAAATTGTCTCCTGCTAAGTAGGTATTGACCGCTCCAGCTCCCATCCCGCCGTGCACTGAGACATCACATCAGATTTCGATGTCATGACGACCGCAGCACATTGTTGATGCTGTTGTTTTCCATCGCTCATGCCTATATTGATATAAAATTTTTTCAAAAGTGCTCGAATCTCGTTGGATCAATTCAAATTGATGACAACGGTCTTAGGCTTTTGATTACAGAATCATTGTATATTGAATTCTTCGGTATGGAAGAAAGCAGATAACTTGCCGCTGCCCCAACATGTGATAATATCCGCCCTATCTATATCTTTATTGCCCATTCCTGAACGAATTTTCGAAAAGCAGTTAATGCCTGATTTGAGTGATCAGTTCGTTTCAAGATTTGACTCCAGAAAATATGGCTATAGACCAAAAAGCTCAACTACTTGTGCTTTTATTGATGCTGAGAACTTCATCACCTCTTCTCTTGAAGAAAGTGACATCATCGCCTGCCATGTTCTATCCGTGGAAGGGTTTTGACAGAGCATCTCAACGTCTCCTATTGAACAAAATGATGAAATTTGATTTTGACAGGTTCACTGTAGAATTCACAAAAACTATCTGAATGATAGATTTCAACGAATTCGTTGCGATGATAGCTGTAGTGAATACATTCAAGTCAGAAGAGGGATCATGTGTTGGGCCTCTGGCTTTTGTTTTTTTCTGTCTGACTTAAAGCTAGACAATCAGATATTCTTATGTGCAAATACGTCAGCAGATGCTCATTTCTCATCGTGATTTGAATCATTTACCAAATAAAATGATTCCAAATATTCAAGTTGCTGAACAATTACGTTTCCTTGGTGTTACGTGGGATGCGAAACTTGATTGGTACCGCCATGTTAATGTAATTTCTAAGAAAGCTTCCTCAAGAATTTTTGTCCTTGGAAATCTGAAACCTTTTCTTTCAGCTTTGGATCTAGTACATATTTATAGTAATTGTATACGCTCAATCCTTGAGTACGCGGCACCGCTTTTTGTGAGGTTAAGAAAGAAAAATGGAACTCTACTACAGAACATACAGCGCAGATCCCACAAAATTAAATGCGACTCATCAGAATGTGATTGTGCTGATTTTCTCCCTTTAAACTATCGTCGTCTAATTTTTGGTGTAAAATTGTTTACTTCTCTTGTCGATCCTATAAATCACCTTCTGCATCACTTAGTTCCACCTGTTCTCAATTTTCTAGAAAATTTCGAATGGCAGTCAACAACTTAGTAATGAGAAAAAACAGTTATATTGTGACAATGATTCGCTTGTTGAATGATGGCTTTTCATAGATTGTAAAGTGATGCGTTCTTTTTCTATTTCTGCCGTCAGCATATTTTGTCAATTCAACGTAGCAAAGTGCGTCAAGGTAACAAAGTTAAAAAAAAACAAGCTAATGACTAGTTACTTTTCAATAGGTACAAAGTATGATTTAAAAGAAAATTTTTATATCCTAAAATGTCTAAAAATTTTAAAAATACTTACTAGAAGGACAAACAACGCTTCTCCTCTCCTCATGTGTAATGAATTGGCGAGTAAGTCGTTCTGTTCAAAATTATGTTTATCACTTATATATTGAAAAGATCCTATTTAACAGTCTGCCCATTCAGATGATAAGAGGACAGGTCTGTTTCCAATCAAAATACCAGATCTAGCTAATAGCACAGCGGGATTACGCTATCTAAAATCTACCAAATGTGTAAGAGAATTAATATTAGTTCCTTAAGCTAAAACGTGAAATAGAATTGTACAAAATATGCATACAAATTATTTGACTATTTTTAATGAGGTCATCAACAGGAACTTGGTCAGGACGATCGCGTTTCGACCGCTTTGTATTTTATCATGACTGTCTTAATATTTGCTTTTGTTATGTTGACTTATGACGCTTATTGTGATGAATTTTGTATCTTGGCCTCACGATTCCCACTATTAGGCAGATTTTTCAAATATACGCTTATTATTATTACTATTCATTAGAGAATAAAAATCCTCTCTCTCTCATGTTTATGTGTGCACTTTATACTATCCAATTCAACAGCTATATTGCGTAATTATCCCAACCTCTATAGTACTTAAAAGCTGTGGATTAGAACTCTTCGAGCCTTATTGCGGACACACGAATGGCATCGGAAAAGTGAATATAATCACCGAAAAGTTAATTTTCCGTTTTACTCAAGAGCATATGCAAGATTATAAGAACCTGAAATGGTTCAGTAGTTAATATAGAATGAAGAAATATATTTATTATATTGCTGTTATTGTATTTATTACATCTGCATTAATAATAATAATAATAATATGACGTTTATTTGACGATTACCTCAATAATAAAAATCGTGAGGGATCTGACAATACAATAATACAAATAATCTATTATTATTTAATAATTATTTAATAAATCTATTTAATTTATTATCGGGAGCCTTCTATCAGGAGTAACCCCAAGAATGCACACGTTATCACAACTCAATGTTCTCAAGAGTGAAGGGCTCACTAACAAAATGCATATTATACGTTACAAACATCTGCTTGCACTTTTAAATTTTTATTTTCATCTTGTTATTTGATACCCAGTTTTGTAAATTCAAAAAAGGAACGGTCAGCGGACTTGAAGTACAATTGCGAGTTACAGGAGCACATAGTAAACTAACAACGAGAGCACTGTCATCATTACATATAGCTTTTTCAAGGTCAGAGACAAAAATTGAAAAAATCAGAGGGCCGATCACTGATCCTTGGGGTATGCCACTAGTTACTTTTCGATAAGAACTAAAGCGATCAGTCCATTTGACCCGCTGTTGTCGATTTCAGAGGTAGTTCTCTAGAAAAGAAACAATATCAACAGTTGTAAAAATTGTAAACAGTTATCAAAATTGTAATTTCGCTTTTTATCAAGCAACAATCTGTGGGACATCTTATCAAAGCCTTTCTCAAGGTTGACAGCAAGTATATGACAACTTTGGACATCTTTTCTTTGAAGGGATTCTGTTAAGAAATTTTCAAGTTCCAGTAGAACACTGACAGTTGAGCATTTAGGTCTGTACCCATACTGATACTTCGAGAGCCGCTTCAAAAAGTCATTTTTATAGAAGTGTACAAGTTCACGTTCGGAGAGCCTTTCGGGCATAGGCAATAAAGATATTGGTCTAGTGTTCCACAATTTTGGTGGGTAAGCTTTGGGAACGGAAATAATGTCAGCGCGTTTCCATAAATTCGGAATATCAGCCATTTGCATGCACATATTGAATAAATAGCATATAGGTTTCGACAGGGGATTCGCAAGTTTAGCCCATAACACAGAAGGAATGTGATCAGATCCAGTCGCTTTCTTTGGATTATCACTTCTTAACATCACAAATACTTGATGAATATGGAACTCGAAGGGGACAACAAAAGGCAAAGGGAGAGCGTCAATAGGATCTTCGACAAGATTCGAAGAATATTGAACATTCAATTCTTCAATAACATCCATCACATCGCTACACGTAGACGAGGACAAGTTTGTCAACCAATCTTTATTCGGGTGTGTGCCAATAACATTCTTGTATACATCCCATACAGATTTGTTCTCCCTAATTCAGCGCCTTGACCAAGATTGTTTCGCCTTGTATATCTCAAGCTTGACTTTTTCTTTATAATGATTGAATAAAGGCCAGTTCTTATCTCTATAGGCCTTGTAGCGCTTATTGATTAATACCTTTACAGTACATGTTATCCACGGTTTGTCGCGAGTTGTGCGCTTAATAAAGTCAACTGGAAAGATAATCACAGAGTGGTCGCCAGAACCAAAAGGAGGGAAAATTTGCACATCCGAGAAATAGTGACAGAGGCTGCTAGGAATTAAAGCCTTATCCAAAAGGGCTTCGCCGCGAGTTGGCACTCGCACAAAATCACACAAATCGTAGTTGATTTCCAGTGGCACGGTGCTCACATGATTCAAATCGCCACAAATAACGACGGGAAGATGAGGATACTTTTCATGTTGTTCGTCGATAATGGATGAAATATGATCACACGCCTTTCTTTGTTCAGTCTGATTCAATTTGGCTCCATGAGGAAAGTACAAAGTCACATAAATTCACTATAAATTACGGTAGCTGACACACAGAATAGGACACACAACATTCGGATCCAATGAGCATAGAGAAACAAGGACAAGGACAATTCGTGTCAGTCAGATTTTTCCACAATCTTACCACGTCTAAGAATAACGTTTTCACCCATTTCTTTACGAACTTTGTACTCTTCGACCAGCCTTCTATCCTGCTCCATTTAATATACATTCTGGAGTTGGCTGCAGAAGTGACTTTGCGTAACTTCCAGGAATTCCGCAAGCAATGCGCTTTAGCATAATTTGAAAAGAACCGAATTCTTAATGGTCTGCCCTTCGTGAAATGACGTTTACCAACCGGAGAGAAATGAGAAATAGTCTCTTTAGGTATTTCCAAAGTTTTGCAAATATTTATAACTTTATCACCATCAAATGAAATGCCATCATTGTCAGCCGATTCTTCAACACCAAATAGCATGACGTTTTGCTTTTTCTCGAAAATCTCATTAGCTTCTTTGATAGCATCACTGACCATATACCAATGGTTTCATTTAGGTTCATGGTCGTCTCTTCTTCCGTTTGACTAGAAGGGAAGCATTGGAACACGTAACGTTAATGAAATGGCACAATCTGCTGACTAAATACCATAGCAATCGAACAATGAGCAGCCAGTTCAACATCAAACACTCCAAATTGTGCAAAGTTTCAGTGACAGTTATCAACCGGATCACACAGCAAAGAGACACAGTCGATGTCAAGTTCTACTGAGAAGTTTGTGAACATTTTTTCATGCGCCTGCTAACTTTTTTAAAAATGATCGGAGGGCCCAACATTATCGAGAAAACTTTTACGCAATGATCTGAATTCTTCGAATTTGAAGAAGTCGTGGCGATCGGAGCATTTTGAAGGAATTCAGAGCATTTTCCTATCTCTGTAAGGTATTAAATATTTCTTTTTGCCCACTTAGCAAGTTCCTGCATGTGCCATCTGTTTGAATCAGTTTGCACTTCTAGCAAAGTGATGCGGTTAAACAATCTAATTCTGTGGTTCCAACAGTCTTTCTTCGCATGAAAGGCTTTGCCGCAGCACATGCATTTGACAAAGTCATCATCTATAGAGATAGAACAATAGCCACACATCAAGCTGCCATTTACACTACCCTTCCGAGAGAATGACATTGCAAAAGTGAGTCGAATTCTCGACGATCGTTACACAAGGAAGGATTTTCTTCAAATTGTGCGATCAAGGAAAAAGGAAACCGAAATCCACCAACAGAAAGATACCAATGACATCCCAAGGAGTCGAATGATATGTAAAAATCACGAATAAGTCCAAGAAAATTGACGTGACGAGCAAAATACAGCACTCTGGCAAGAGACACAAGAGAACCAACTTTATAGTATTTTCAATATTTAGATTATCTTGAATAGAGGAGATTGGTAATTTAACGTTAATTTTCTCATGAATTAATTTCACAAGAAATTGTGCATGCTTTTCTTCGAATACAGTATTTTATCAGATGAAACCTGGGAGTTCTATGAATTCTTTAACAACATTTAAGGGGTGCCGTCGTTGGAAGTAGGTTTTACAGAAGATTTGATAAATTCATTGGTCATTTTTGGTTCTCTGAAGTTTGAGCTATCTCTTGAATTTTAGATCACACGTTATTGAGGTTCAATCTTGATATCAATCATGCAGTTCACACCTTATATCTTGGAACTAATTAACTAATTAGTGAAATCGCTTGAAAATTTGAGATGCAATGCGCTTCAACGTGTTTTGTTGCCGTTATGATGTCCATCCCATTTTAGACCAAATCTCATTCCTAATACCAATGGATGTTCATTTCTTTTACGTTTTTCTGTTGATTGATGCGACGTGAATCTCTGAAGGAAGATTAGATACCATGGAAAATATGACGTGAGTTTGTTATTTCGATCGTTCATCTTGAGACAGTTTATTACCGCAAAGTCGGTAGTTTCGAATCCTGACGGACACTTTGATATCCAGTGACTTTAAATTTATATCGCTTGAGATTCAATCGTCAGTTATTTATTTTTGCAGTATTTTCACTTGTGTAACTGCATTAGAAGGTACGACATGAATATTCTGTCAGCAGTCTACATGTAGATTATCTGGAAAATCAATTTTAGCACGAAAAATTGAATTTTCAAACTCTGTGAGGTCAATCTTTGTGTGACAGTTATCAGCAATAAAATAGGAATGTATGTTGACAAATATTTCAATTTGACCAGAAATGACTTCAAATGGAAATCAATTATCAAATTTATTCCCATGAACTTCAGGAAAGTATTCCGGATGTGAAAATACAGCGGAATGTACGTACACAGCTTGTTGTGACAAAGTACATCATGTTTCATGATAGAACAGATGTTTATTTTATTTCACAAATGTGATGAAAGTGTTACAGATGCAACAGACTACTTATAAAATTTAATAAAACTATATATATATAATACAGTGTTTTCCGGATAATTCATCATCAAAAGCAATATCTGAAATTTCATTTTACGTTTCTATTGGTCAATCAGTAAATTGTCATCTCATGGTCGTCTTCATCAGTAAATTGTTGCAATTATTAATGTTTTTAAATCACAATGTTAATGTAATCATTGGATTAACACATGATCTTTGCGTGTTCCAAGAAAATATTTTGATAATATCACAAAATCGTATTTAGGTAGTTGAAAAAAAAATAGTTAACTAGCCAAAAATAAATAAATTATTACTGCAAAGAAAACCTCTTAATACCAACCCAAATTACGAGTATCTTAATATTGAAAAAGTTATTAATAATTCACAAGACTGGAATTGTCTGCTTACCTGACAAGGGTCTGAAGTCCTAATGACTTGATAATTCAAGCAGAATCGTTAATAAACGTTATTATGTAATTGTGACTAGAGGGATAATTCGAGGCGCTATCCTAAACCTTAATCTAAACATCGTGATGGCACTTAAGCCTTTCCCATCTGGACCCTATCAGCGTCACGTAACGTTTATCTATATATAATCATAACAAAAGGGAGATTAAACTGAACATGTGAAACATCTGTAGTTGTCTCAAATAACTTAGTTTTAAGTTAGACGTCAAACCCCTAGATGAAAATCAAATTCATTAAAGCTTACAAATGAATAAAATATGATAAAAATAAAAAAAATCATATGAAAATTAAATTCAAGAAATGAAATGATGAACTCTTAAATGAAATAAATATTAAAACGAAACGTTAAAAAAGGAGTATAAATGAAAGAAAACATTTTTTTGTGACTTTTAAGATTTATAATAGTTTTTTGGAATGTTTTTTGAAAGAATTTAAGTCCTTAAAAGGACTGATTATCCGTTCCCCGTGGGTAGCTGAAGTCATCAGCAGGTAACTCGGACAGGATTCGCGTTTCGGCCCCTCAACCTGAACGCTCAAACCCATCCGAGCGGGGCCCTGCACATAGAGAGCAGCCTTGACCGCACTTTAAAAATTCCTTGTTCGGCAGTGTTCATAGAAAAGAAAATGAGGAGATTCAGGAAGAACACAGATCAAATAGCTGTCGTGCAGCAAATAGTCCAAACTTGTGCAGTAAGGAGCTATGCTTATGAAGTGCTTTTTCTGTTTCTAGTCGTAATAATTTCTTGTCATAACCTCTTGATTCTAGAATGTGCAATGTTTTACTCGTTTTATTAATGAAATCTTTAATGTGTGAGCATATTCTACCATAACATATTACTTGCCCTGCGAACACACGAATCCCTAATTTGTAAGGCATGTTGTTATCAGGAAATGTCAACAGGGTTACTGGAAAATCAAAATCATCGATTTTATGATATAGCGAGGTCTCAATCATATGCTCTCCAATTTTAAGTTTTACATCTAAATAATCCACTTGTTTGTTATCATAGCCACTTATGCTGGCTTCAAGACTTTTTGGGTAAATATCTAAAATTAAGTTATTAAAATGACTATAGTTTATGATACACAAATCATCTATATACCTAGTCGTATTAGATAAAATTTTTGCCAGTCGGAACTTTTTACTACGCATTAGTGCTTGCATGTACTGAAATTCACAATGCGCTAAGAATAAATCTGCTGGCAGTGGGCTGCAATTACCACCCATCGGAATACCACTAGTCTGCTGAAAGGTGAAGTCTGCGAACGTAACGAAGACTTCATCTAATATGAAAGCACCTCCTTAAACTTATTTTTCGTAAAATTATTATAACCACCGTATTTTTTCGATGCTAGGAAACTTTTGTCTTGGCCTATGCAGAGATATTTGCGGTTCGTGTCATTAAAAATTAATTCGAGTAGACTGTAAATATGTAACTTAACGTCTTCTTGATCTAGATTGGTATATAAGGTTGAGAAATCGAATACCTGAAGGTTATGTATTTTTACATTATCTATTCTTTTAAGAAATTCAACTGTCGACACAATGCTCCAAAAACAGTTAACACCGCTGTTCTTATATATTGCATTACAGTAGATTTTGAACTGGTCTCTAATGACAGACAGACCTTTATTGACTTTAAGTGACAGTTGTTTGGTTGTACACTTCCTGGCCCCGGCTATAAATCGAATTTTGTAGGGAGACTTATGAAGTTTTGGAAGCCAAAATAGTTTAGGAAGCTTTAAATTATCTTCTCGGCATTTAATATTGAATTTTAAAATCAAGTCGTTTTGGTGACGACTAATAACGTCAACTGAATTAAGTTTAGTAGGAACATAAGTATCATTTCCTACGGGTAACAGGGAGCTGAGATCAAATCCCAACTCTTTCAATAGAATTATAATGTAAAATTTTTTACATATGAAAGAATAATTACTACTTGCCTTATCCACAGATGCTATTATAAAATGATTTTGCAAGTCTTTAATAACTTCCATCAAATAGTTAATTTTGCTTTTGCTAGATTTCGGTAAGAACAACTTATACAATCGGTCTCTTGTAATTTTCAATATTCTCAACTTCCAATCGTCAAATTTATTAATGCTTATACAATTAAGCTTGCTAACACGCTTGACATGTTGGTCTAAAGCCGTTTCAATATCTATTAGAATTTGCTTTTTACTTATGTTTTCCGAAATTCTATGTTTAGTTCCGAAATTCATCAATATTTTCAATTCTTCATTTTCTATGAAATTTATATCGCCAGTTATCACGTGTTTATGATGCACGTAAATAAAATTTTGATGCTTATCACATGCGCAGTCATTGTTGAGAATAGTGTAAAGTACATCTTTGTCTAGTTCATTAAGTAAAGTGCTATAATTACAGATTTTTTGCGAAATAGGTTTATTCAAAGAAAAACATAGTTTTGGGGGATGACTGTCCTTGACTTTCTCGGGTAAAAGTTCGCATACACTTCGATCATGAATAACACTTTGCAAATCTAATTTGTCCATGATTTTATTTCTAAAAGGGAAACTATCCTAGTTCTTTCTGTTTCTTCTTTTTCTTTTGAGTTTGTCCCCAGTATTTAAAATGAAAGCTGATAAAATGAATGTAAATTTTGAGGACTCATCAGCAGTTTTGGCATAAATTGATTGTAAAATATAAAGAGTTTTTAGACGTCTAAAGAACAGACTGAATTTCATGTTTTCAAATAGTGAACGTATTTCCTCAATTAGATTAACCAATCGGTTGTTGTCACTGAACTTGTCTCTTTGTTTTCTTTTTCTTATACCGCGACTTCTTAGTCGTCTCGGAATCGGACAACCATAATAATTTGACTCCTTCATTTCTCCTTGAGAGACACAACTACCGCCTAAAAGCTTATCATTTAGACCTAATGGGTATAGAGTATTTAGAGTTTTGATGAAATAATCTTCGCGCTCATTTAGTCTTTTGATTAGTTCCTCTTTACAACTGTAATTATCTATGGTATCTATGATCTGAATTTTGACGTCATTCGTGGAATGGCTTTTGTCTCTGAAGTGATTACTCAAATATGTATTACAAAGATTATTAGTTATACTATGTCTATGTCCGTTCAGTCTACAATGAAGAGCCTGTCTGGTTTGTCCGACATACTGTAGTCCGCATTTCTTACAAGATATTAAATATATAAGATTACTACTTTTGCAATTAAAGTTTCCTTTTTTGTTAAGGATGAATCTTCTACCTGTGCTGTAGCTGGTATATATAGGATCATTGTCTAGTGATTGACAGCATCTACATTTGCTTGCATAACATGCTGACACAGAAGCTTGTGAGGAGGGCGCTATCCACTCCATCGCATTTGTACAAAATACTTTATAAGACATTTCAAATCCATTAAAATCTACTTGCCAGAGCCTCATGAGAGACCATACTGTTACAGAGGTTGGGCTTTCAGTAGGTCTATGAAATAATAATACATTGACGAAGAATTGATAAATAAATAATAAGTCAATTAATAAATTAATTACAATACAATTACAAGTAAGAAACGTGAAAACCACCTACAAACACGACTGAAGGACAATGTCCAGCTGGCAGAGATACAAATATTGAATGCTTTGTCTACTTGTCTCTTCTACCAAAACTCTATACGCAAACTTCCATGAACGAGAGAATAGCGATAAAATGGGAATGTGTGCGATTTTCGGGTTTCTTGACGGATTAGGCCTAGAGATTAATATGAAGATTTGTTCATTGGGAATGGAAAAAGTGACGAATACGAAGGTTACGAATTATCCGTACGTTTTACAATGTGAAACATATGAAACTGTTTCGGGAAATAGGGAATGTGGCGAATTGAGTGAAATGTCAAATTAGCCAGGTGGTGAATTATCCGGAAAACACTGTAGCATAAAGCTACCTAAGCGAATGAATGAGCAGCTGAAACCTCTTGTTGAAGAACGTGGAGCCGTCAAAGTCAAATGGTTTCTTCTTGATGATGGTCTTTAGCGAAATAGCACACGAAGAAAACGATCAGGGCTGGATTCTATTTCAGTAAAGATCTTCACACATGCGTGACTTAAGAACAAAGAACTGCGATGCACAAGTGAAAGAGCAATTTTGCAGTATGGAGTACAACACGCAAAAGCTCAGATATCTAATCACAGAATTAGATTGTTTAATCGTATCACTTTGCTAGAAGTGCAAACTGATTCAAACAGATGGCACATGCAGGAACTTAATAAGTGGGCAAAAAGAAATTTTTAATACCTTGCAAAGATAGGAAAAATAGTCGTGCGTCGCTTGCGGATTGCTGTGAATCCTTCAAAATGCTCCGATCGCCACGACTCCTTCAGATTCGAAGAATTCAGATCATTGCGCAAAAGTTCTCTCGATAATGTTGGGCTCTCCGATCATTTTTAAAAAAGTTAGCAGGCGCATGAAAAAACGTTCACTAACTTCTCTGTAGAACTTGACATCGTCTGTGTCTCTTTGCTGTGTGATCCGGTTGATAACAGTCACTGAACCCGGTGGTAAAAATTTCATCGGGCCGATGCATGAAATCTCGTTTCGGCATCGCGGCGTCGATTTCCCAAAAAATCGATGCCTTGCCGATGCCCGAGAATTCGTCTCGGCATTGCACCTGATATTCCGCTCTATTTCCGATATCGGATTTTGGCCGATTAATCGCTACATATGCGGTATCCACCTGTTTTGTCGCTCTATTACCGATATCGGATTTTGGCCGATTAATCGCTATGCGGTATCCCACCTGTTTTGTCGCTCTATATCCGATATCGGATTTTGGCCGATTAATCGCTACATATGCGGTATCCCACCTGTTTTGTCGCTCTATTTCCGATATCGGATTTTGGCCGATTAATCGCTACATATGCGGTATCCCACCTGTTTTGTCGCTCTATATCCGATATCGGATTTTGGCCGATTAATCGCTACATATGCGGCATCCCACCTGCTTTGTCGCTCTATATTCGCTATTGGACTTGAGACGTTAAGCCGATTAATTTACAATCTGAATCACTCGTATAAAAATTATACCGCTAACTACACACGCTTTTCCTAGGCCTGAACTACAACATGTGCTAGGCCAATTAACAATTGTTGAAAACGAAGACAGCATTCATTCAATAACATCATATTACAAAAAATACATGTATGAAATCTAGAAATAGCGCACTGCACAATCTGTATCAACAATCATCTGGATTTCTATACTAAAACTAAAAATGTTCGGATAACAAGTCCACTGTGATTTTAGGCGAAATTGTTCGATTCAACTTCTCCTCCAGAACATCTCGTCCTTCCAGTGCAGGCTCTGCGACTCCTAGCTCGTTGTTGTGGCAGGCAATTGCTTCCACCCGCAATGGCTTTGGCAAAGAGAACTTGTTCGACCCGGACTGTCGCCTCATCCTCCCACTGCCGCGATCAATTGCATCCTTCAACATTTTCTCGATCACCTCTTCAATCGTCTTCTCATTCCCAATTTTCTCTTCTCTTAGGGAATCTGAAAAAATGACGCGAGGAATTAGTAGTGTATGGTAATGAGTAACGAATGTTTGTTTCCAGTGGGAAACACAGAAAATACATTTAGATAAGCCTTGCTGCTGAGTGATGTCTTCGACGGGCTGGCTGGTGTTACCCGACCCCGTCCCGCGGATAGGGGCGTCTTCGATAGACTTACCGCTGCTTTGTATCATAAAAAGAACTGCATCATAATGCTTGTATCATAATGCTGCATGCGGAAAATTACATGTACTCGTATATGACAGTAATGAAAGAAACTTCGTGGTCTACTGTAATGTTTGTTAATTCGTCGCGATGACATGAAGTTCTAAACAAATAGATGAACATGCATTATACTCGTACATACCGGTACTTATACATATATACTTCAGTTGACTAGTCTGATCGGGAGCGAATTTATGTTTTCAGAAGACATAATGTGCATGCAAACTCCGTTTTATTTTTATGGTCGATAATTTACAATAGAAGCAATAACCAGTACTTCGGCCTTGAGAGGGCGATGCTACATGGCACGAATGCGTGCACATAAACACTAACATTTAATACAGATCAGGAGTGAACAGGACTTAAAAATTTCACTTATGATTGGGCAACTGTCCAGTTCATGACTACTATTTATCGGAGGTTCAATGCATTCTGAAACAGAAATATTGTTTGAGTACTATTTTTTTACAACTTGTTTCAGAATGTAAATATCGTAACGAGATTGATCGATCATTTTTCATCAGTTCAAGGCATTGAATATAGAGCTTAAGCAATTTCATTTTTTTTAACTTATTAAATATTTGAGTAAACTTAATTCATATCAAGCCTTATGACATGAAAAGACGTGCCAAGTTTACAAGTTCAATGAAATGAAAAATCATTGAATAAGATGAAAATTTAAAGATTTCAATACTCAATCTTTGATGAATGCTATCCTCTGCTATGATGAAGACTGACAAAATCAACAGTTCGCATACTTTTAATCGTCTGCATGCGGTTCCAGAGTCCATAAGCTATAACTCTATAGATTCTTAGAGCAAACTTAAACGATTTTACTTATGCTTCGTAAACATCAATAGGAAATTTGAAAATGTATTCATAAACAATTTTAATGCATTCTATTCAAAAATATTGAGCTATTCATTTTTGCTATAGATCAGACTATCTACTATTTACTATGGTCAGGCAAGGAAAAAGAAAATTCCAAAAGATTTTATCACTCCTCCAGTTAATTGACCAATCTGAAAAATGAAGTGTTGTGATTATAATAGCCGGCGCTTAGTGCCACTGACACTTCTGTTGGGCTTTGATAAAACATCGCTTCGATGCCCAAGCTTAAATAAGCACTATACCGGCAATAAAACTGAGTTCTTTATGAAGTATTCAGACATTTGGGAGCTCGTGTTTTGGCGGTTGCTGCCTGGGCAAAAAACACGAGCTGCCAATTTATGAAAACAATTCGGAAAATTGTCCACCCCCTGTAGTTCATAAAATTCAATCCTAAATTTCTGACTATTCAGGTAACGATATTGATAGATCATTTTCATCAGTTCAAGGCATTGAATATAAAACAGAAAAAGATTGGAGTAGCACGACTACTGTCCAAGACCACCAGATACATCGATGACTTATGTGTCTTCAATTACAAGCGCTTGGACAAAATTATTCCAAGTATCTATCCAGATAGCTTAGAAGCTAACAGATGCGGACTTGATAATAAAGAAGCAGATTATCTTGACGTTAAGCTGAAAGTTACCAGCACTGGCCTTAAGACTGCTGTATATCACAAAGTGGACGACTTCAACTTTTCAGTAACACTTTTGACATCTCCTGAGAATGCACCACAAAATTGGAGTTAACGTTTTCAGCAGTCAGCTCATATGGTCGCATCTGCTCCTCATTAGAAGATTTCGTCATGAAATCGAAGAAAAGTTTCGGATTACTAAGATCAAGAGGATAAAGCAGCAAGGAATTACTAATATCCGCAGAAAGAGCACTGCATAGACATGACAAGATTTTGAGAAAATTCGGTCTTTATGCCGATAAACAAACTACTGCACGCTTTTATGATGATCGAAACCTTTAAGCAACGAACATATGGCAAGATGCATGATTAAAAATCCTTCAACACAACAAATTTATCGACTTTGACATGAACTACCGATTATGACTACATGTATGAAAGATTCCGGATTCCTTGACTCCAGACTTCCGTACACTGTCCTTTTGCCGATTGTGACAAACCTTTC
Organism: Prostheceraeus crozeri; assembly: GCA_907163375.1. NCBI lineage: Eukaryota > Metazoa > Platyhelminthes > Polycladida > Euryleptidae > Prostheceraeus > Prostheceraeus crozeri. The sequence goes on from CAJQUW010015083.1 coordinate 215,362, forward strand.
TTGCTTGTAATGCCATAACAGTTTCGATTATAATTTTGTAATTATTTACATATTTATTTTCAATTCAATTATCTTTTATCATGTCATTTTCCTTTATTCTGATTTTTTTCCGCTATTGGTTCATTATCATCGCAGTTACTTATTTATTTTCAATTTAATTATTTATTATGTGATTTTTCTTCAGTCTGAATAGTTACCGCTATTTATAATTAATTTTCTTTCATTTTCATCGTACATTTTATTTACTGTTTCATTTGCATTAGCATTTAGAGTCAGTGTCATTGAGTCTGTACATGATGGATGCGCAGGGCCCCACTCAAGCAGGTCTGAGCGTTCAGGATTTAGGGGCCGAAACGCGAATCCTGGTCGAGTTCCTTCCGAGTTCTTAGACACGTTTTGCTGAACTTTTGAATGATTCTTAACATATGTAGAGAACGAACCATGCGTCCTTGTCAGGATTTCATACTCTCTACTTCATCTTACTCTCAAACACGTCTATCTCCCTACTCAATCACAGCAGGGAGACTTAGTCGGCAGATGACGGATCTGTGCGGTGTCAATTTTCAAATATATGCCATATATTGAATGATAGTAATGATATGCTATAATATTCATTAAATCATCGAAATTATCAAATTACATTACATACGTGTACTTATATAACATGATTATAACATATTTTAGTTATTATATTGCATATTATAATTGCTAGTATATCATCGTTGCATTATATTTATATCACATCATTTTTGCAAATTATGCAATTATATCACTTAAATTTATAATGTACTGTGTTTTTACTTTGCATTGAATTTTCAGACTTTATTATAATTAACAATTAACAAAAACAATATTACAAAGCTGATTACAAGAATGCTACAAGCGGTACATTGATGATAGCATCATGGATCCGTTTTACAAGGATGTGAAAATATTTTCTAACATAATTGAAGTGTTTAACTCGATTGATAAGAACATTCAGTTCACTATAGAAGTCCCTAGGGATAATTATATTAACTTTCTAGACCCAAGCATATCAGTGAATGGCAACCTTAAATACAAATGGTTTAGTAAGACATGTCATTCAGGCATAACTCTACATAGAGATAGTTGGCTTCCAAATAAAGTAAAAAATAATTTTCTCAAAAACAGTATAAAATACATTGATGATCGCAGTTCTGATGTATGTGTGTAGCGCCATTGGTCCTAAATACAACTGCAAAAGCAGATATCTAGTTTATTGTTTATAATTACTTTTGGTGCAATGACCTCCATGTTGGACAAAGTTGTCGACCTTTCAAGTTGCGCTATCAGGAACACGAACGTAGTATTCGCAACAGAGATTCTAAAAGTGCTTTGAGCGAGCATCATCTAAAATTTTATGCTGATAGAGAGATGGAAATAACTGACTTTAGTTGTGAGATCCTTATTCAACAATTTAATGCGATTAATGGCTGAAGCACGCTTCATAGCGATGAAAATGCCAAAATTTAATAGACGTCATGAACAAGTTTAATGAGTTGCCACAACTATGCCTAATCAGTATTTAAGGATCCTTCTACATCTGTACGCCACCCTTGAGACTGTCTTCGGACGAAACGCGTCGGGTGCTTCTTTTTAACTTATTGGAATAAAAAGTCGTAAATAGAAGGAAGTGACTTCTTTATTTTCAATTATTTGGAAATTACTTATCTTGAATTTATGAATATGATTGAATAATTATATTTATAACATAAATAATAGGCCTACATTTATCATTGATCATATAGGCCATCACAGAATCGAGAGTTTCAAATAATATTTCATCTGCACTTTTTATTATTTTTGAAATAGCCTCTGGCTTTTACAGAAATTAAAAAAATGCGAGATTTTTGACGCAACCTGTCGAGATTCTTTAGCGAGACTGACAAAGCAACATTTACAAAAAAATCAAGATTGTTTAGACCTAATATTGGTAACGAGAATAGACATGCATCGTATACACTGTACATGTGAAAATGCAATATAGAATGTCATAGAATATGCACAAGGCCAATCAAAACAACCTAATCTTGGGGAGTAATATGTCACATCACAGTATCAACGTTGAGTCAAAAATTTCGTGTTCTTTATTCTTGTGAAAGTCATGTATTTTTTTAGAAAAATTTGGATTTTCTAGCTACGAATAACTTTTCTTCAAGATATCCTTGAAAATCTCTCATCATGTGAATTATGTGTTTTATGAATTTTTATTGTGTTTTTTGTGAATTATGTGATAAATGGTGTTGAAACATAAAATACACATTTTTTATGTTTGGATAAATGATGAAACCATCAAAAAGCCCTATTATTTAAGTCTGAACCCTAGGGCAAATCAAAATGTTTATCACATTATTTCATAATATAAAATGTTATCTAAATGCTGCAATTTCCATTTCGCAAATAAATGAAGGCATACATCTTTAGTTTTCATTTCTATAGCAGAAATATTAAAAAATACTTCGCAATTACAATTGAAGAGAAAGGAAATTAGGCTATCTAATTATCAAATCATTTTTCTATTGTATAGTATTTTTATTTAAAATTGGTTTGAGTAAACCTACTACCCATGCAATCACATCCTTCGCATGCCTGAAGTCAATTTATGTATAGCCTACATATCTTTGGAAAAAATGTAAAATTAATTAATGAAGAATCCAGTAAAAAGAGTGGAGAAAATTTGATTTAATACATGATGTTTAAGTTAAGAATAATTCACACAATCTAGCCGAAAGTTTTACTTACTTTGCCTGGTTTTCCTAGTCCAGAAACAACCGCCTGCCAAACTCGATGTTCAAGCATATTCAGGCACAAGCCTCGAAGATACTCCGCACAAATTGATCAATCTAAAATGGCAACAGCCGGTGGTATGTACTCGTAATTGAATGAGGAATATAAGATATTTATTTTCATGTTTTAACATATCATTAATTGTGAATAAATAAAAATGCATGTACATTGTAGGCCTATATAGCAATTAGGTAAGAGTGCATAAAAACTATTATTGATATTTGCAAAATAAAAAATTGTCAATCCATTATAATTGGTGAAATTAGTTTCAGTTAAATCGTCAAGAAAATCACAGAGCATATGTGCTAGGGAACAACATTTGTAATATCACGATGTATGATAGGTTTAACCCTCCGAATTTTGTAGGCCTATGGAATACATGGAAGGAGTCTGTGCTTTTTCAAAAGTTCTCTTTAATATGTGATTTAGATCGACAACGCATTCAATTAAGCTACTGCAGCACAGCATTTCAAATTAGAAATACATTAGACCATAATTCTTATCTTGATGATAACTGAACAAAGAAAGAAATTCACATTACACCTAAATTAATCATTCTAGGTGCATTGACTGCTTCAGTGTTGTTTTGGGAAAAGTCAAGTTGATCTATTTTACATCAGCTCGATATATTTCAATAGCTTAGCGTTATCTTCAGGAGCAAAGGATTACAAGAATGTTTATGGTAGTGATCCAAAATAATAGTGTTATTCTATAGGTGTGATTTCTGATTTCTTTGTACATTTTGAATCACTTTTATGAATATTCTTGAAATCCCTTGCTCCTTGCGCTGAGTTACTGAAATATGTTGAGCTGATGCAAATCATCAACTTTACGAAGATGACAGCAATGATTCTAGGGATTTTCGATTGTAAACATCTGAATGAATTCTTTTGACGATACTCGTACCGGTATGCATAAAGTTCCTATTTCATTTAATCACATATTAAAATATGAATTAGCATGCTGATACTTACATGTTGCGACGAAGTAATCGACACAAGAACATGAGAAGCATTGAACTCGAAACACTAAGTTGAGAAACCAAACGACATTGACTATGGAGATAACACAGATTGTTCTGCTCTGCTGATTTCTCCCGATTTTCGCTTGATAGATGTATCAATCTCCAATTGAAGCTATCGGATGAAAGGTTGCCTTCTTTCAAGGAATTCTTTACCATGTTGCGTAATTTAATCCATGTGTCACTAAATTTGATATTGTGCACGATAAAATAGGCAATACTGAGACACGCTGGTCTCTGAAGACAGATGAAGGATAGCAGTGGCGTGCGTAAAGTCCACAACATTAGTGCCGGATCAGTGCTATATTTGACGCAGCATCATATCATCATGTGCGTTGCTCGCTTGTGTGACTGCAAGTGAGAGTCAGCGTCATCGATCCATCTGTAGCTGTCGGCAGGCGAACCCGGACAAAGACAAATGCTGCCGAAGCATGGAGAGGGATGGAATTAGTCTGCTAAAGCGAGAAGGGCGGGGAGATTGCGCAACGGAACCTGTCTGTGTAAAAGCTTTCAAAATCACATCACTTGCGCAGATTTCAGATACCGGGAGATATGAAATATTAAATATAAAATATAATGTGATGATTATTTCTAGAGTAATAAAAGAATTGGTAGAATTTGTCGTGATTATTATTTTGAATTTAGTATTGGTTTAGAAGAAATAGGTTGGATATATATACTAAAAGGGGAACAATTATAGAAGAAAGAACAAGTATGGAAAGAATTTTTTGAATTGATGAAAATAGGAATTATTAGTTGTTATTGGAGAACAGAACACTAGGATGCAAGATGGAAAAAATGAATTAATATTTGGGATTTGTATTATAGACTTATTTTTTTAAAAAGAACGAATGATACAGTATAGGGAGTGGGGGATTATCCCATAAAAATTATAAGGAAAACAATAAGATGTAAAGTGTATTTGTTAAAAATTGATGAAAATGATATTAGGTTGGGTTAAAAGATTTAGGTTGATATGAGAAACAGTTGGTTTTTAAATGAATTTAAAGTTCAATATTTTTTTGTTTAAAAAGTAATTAGGGTTGGATCAGGAGATAAAAGTGAGAAATGTACTACTTTTCGATTTTCTTGTTTTTTTTTTTTTGGGGGGGGGGGGGGGGGGGGGGGGGTACGAATTTGTTTTATTTGTTTTTTGATTTAATAGATAAGCAAAACATAGAAGATTTTATGATGAAAAAAGAAATTATTATTCTTGAGTTTTTATCATTCAATTGTTCTTAATATAAGACAATAATTGATGGGTGTTCTTTACAATGAAGATTGATATCATTAAAAAGAAAGGTTTAATAAATTTTTTTATTCTGAATGTTTGTAGATTTGAGAGAAATTGTAATATTACTGTCAAATTGATATATTCATTTTATTTTTTAATATCATTGTATAAAAAATAAGATACAGAAATTAATATTGTGAAATTATGGTGAGACGATACTACTGAAAGAGCATACTGAATATCTTTTAATAATTGGTTAGACTTAGGGATTTGCAAGGTAATGAAAATCATTCGGAAAGGGAAAGCTGCAGCGTTGATAGAAAATAGTAAAACAACGCAAGCATACCCATAAAAGATAATTTATTTCATTTGAAGACTTAAATTGTGAACATGCGAAATTTTCTTTTCTATGTGGATAGTATTGAAGTGACAGATTTTGCCAATGCAAAAAGACACACTGTCGTTGTTTTTTTTTTTGAGACTACATTTTTTTACATCGGCCTCTCGAAGTAGTTGTCCAAATGCATAGATGAGAATATACGAGGGATGTAGAGCGACACAAGGGGAAAAGGAGAGAAAAAAGGAGAGGGATATGAACCAAGAATAGAAGTGGAAAATAAAGAGCTGACGCGGTAGTGAACGAACAGAGAATAGGTGAGATCGATGAGTGAGAGGATCGCTGGGAACTGGCGGCATAGAGATGAAAGACATTGGGAGATTAGCAAGCAGTGACAGGGAACGTGGGATGTCTGTAGTTGGAGATTTATGAAGAACAGTGGGAATAGGAAGAGGGAGAGATGGAGAATAGAATTGCTGAGAGGAATGTGTGCAATTTGCCGTCATCCAAATTAAACCTATGAATTGTTGGAGTTTGGTAAAGCGGAGAGGCTATCAATTCGACATTATTCGGAGACATTACTAGGGACAATTTTTTATGAATTTAAAGTGGGATGTAGAGTGATACATTGATGGGTGCAAATGATATGGGAATTCCCCATGGTCAGATTCCCATCAAACGCCCATCTGGTCTGATGGTTGGGATGGACGATCGCCCCACGCATATATCCAATGAGCAATAATGGGAACCTCACTAGTTACCATGTACGTTTTTCACTGTGAGACTTTGGATATCGATATATCATCTACGGAAATTTAGCGACAATCGATATCGGCACTTATATGATACGACTTAATAGGACATAATATCGATATGTAGAAGCTATCGTGATAAATAGGGCGGCAATGCGATATCGCGAGCAAGTATGAGTACGGACTTATAGAGCCGTGAGTGATTCGATTTATGTGCGAAGCCATCGGAAATAGGGCGAACTCTCTCAAATTGTTCTCGTTTATCCGGAAATGAATCGACTTTTATTAGACATAATATCGATATGAGAAGCATATCGCGGAATAGTGGCGACATAGATTCTATGTTATTAGTTTTATTAATTTAAATTGTATTTTTTTTTATTTTATTTATTTAGAAATTTCAAGAATATTTTTGGCTATCGGCAATGACACGACTTAGTAGACGTGAATATCGATAATGAGGAAGCATGCACGCGGAGAGTGTAGGGCGAACAATTTCGATATTCGGGTCGATGGGCCTGACTAAATCGCTCACTTTTCTTTTTATGAATTGATCGGAAAATTGCACAGAATTGCTCGATTTTGAAACCGATTTCTCGATGCTGAATCGTGCGAAAACGCTTTGAATCCGAGCATT